>CM040761.1:21121244-21128744 GCA_022829145.1 Albula goreensis | reverse complement strand
AGTGCGCTGGCGCTGGCTCTGAGGCTGGTGCGTAAAGCTGATCAGCCAGCTGAGCGAGAGTGACTGTCCCAGACACCCCTTTCCCGATGGGTGCTGGTTTTCCATTTGATCGTTTTGTGCAGCCGATTGAACGGTTAGATCATCTTACTTTGCTTTCTAAGATTTGGACTGAAAACCAGCATCTCTAGGTCTTCACGCAGCGGTGCACCCTGTCGTCTGAACTTGAATCCTGACCATGCCAATGCTGATTGGCTAGGAGACTGACAAATCGAGGCCTGATTGGCCATACAGATGACCGGGGGCAGAGGATATCAGTGTTCAGGTTTTCTTTGGCCTCGTCATCTGACTGAGACTTGACATAGAGTGTGCAGTCTGCCTGTGCATTGTGTGCCACTGTAGCAATGCAAATATGCGTTGGCCTTCCAAACCGGGGTAAAAACGAACCAAAAAAGGACCTAAAATCAGTGAATAAAATCCCATGAGTGTTAAAGAGACAGAACAGAAACAATAATGAGTCCTTGCTCATTCATTCAGGCCTAACTGAGAAGCTCTTATTTTAGATTCCATTGACACCTGTCGGCGTAACATTTGTCGTCTGCTACTTGCGCAGGTTTGCGCTTCTGTAAGCCATGGCAACATCTCCAGCAGCGTTTCTGAGTGATGAGATGACGTGAACACCTGTGTGCCTCCTACTCAGTCGCACACCTTCGCCTGGTGCGCTTGACTACTATATTGGTGAGCGACCTTGATTCCAAGTGGAAATCTTTATCTCACAATGCGGAGGGAGCATGAATGAACGCAAACGTAGGGAGGACGTTGCCGAGCGACGTGTGACGTGCTCGAGACTCGCGATCGGAGATGGAACCTCAGGCTCGGATCCGGCCCTCACCAGATGCCGTTTGGCCTGGATGGTGTGAGCGCTGTGAAGCTCTGCCTGTTCACAAGATGGAGCCTATCACTCAAATGCTGAAATGTTCATCATTTTCTGTGATTCAATCTTCGCCTCAGCTTGTTACCAATCCAGGGTGTGGGGCAATGCCCCTCAGCACTAAGCCTGGCATTGCCTTTGGCCCCCTAGTTTTCAGGCCCTGCATCCAGATAACAGCTATACTTTATATAATTGGTCCCCTTAAAATAATTGCTGGCCTCGGCTTGCCCCCTCCACCAGCCCCTGTTTGAAAGGGTCTTGAACCATCACCATGGCAGAGGGTTAAATAAGGCTGAATGATGGGAGTGATTTGAATCAGAAGCTGAGCTGATTGTAAAACGTGAAACACGGAGTAGATCTCCAGGAATGAACTTGGACAGTGCTGCTTAACTACATCAATCTGACTGTACACAAAAGTCTCCTCATCATGTTATGTACTTACCACTTGCTGAAAAACACGAGACATGAAAGATCTTTGCAGACATTACATTTTTGGATGTTACAGTGATGAAAAGGGTCTGAAGACACAAATCTCAACAAATCACTGATTTGTTGAGGCAAGGAATAAAAGGATGTACAAATTCAAACTGGAAAAAAAAAATACATTTGTTTTGAGGATGTAAAGGCTGGGGTTTGGTTGCCTGACTCAGCTCAGCCAACTGACGCGCATCCCCTCAGCCTCTTAAGCTCTTAATTTCCCAGCAGTCCTTTGTCTCCTCCTTGAGCACACAGTTTCCAGGGAGTAATGTTGGGGTGGACGGGTCCCTCTTCTTGCCTCTCTTCTCAGGCGTCGTCCCTCAGCAGAGCACGGACTGGCCCCTCCCAGCCGACAGGGGTGAAACGAGGCCTTCGTCTAATCGGATTGTGATATATAAAAAAAAGGGACGAGGGATTTTATTTAACTCGGCGCTCGTGGAATAATTGGGACTCTAATTAAAACGTATCGATCCACCTCCCCCGGAACGGGCAGCCTTAGCGCGGACCGCAGGGGCCGTCTCTGTGGGCGTTCTGGTCCTCGTGCTAATCAGCATTCAGATATACACTATCAGCATGTGGGGGGGCAATACGAATATAGCTCATTCAGAAAGTCAGGCGAATTCGTCCTCGTGGCTTAACGCAGTTTCTTTTTTTTTTTTTTTTCACAGGAAGTGGCATGTCATTCCAAAGCCAGGGGTGCTGAGTGTTTGCCCTACTTTTTTGGAGTGTGGTATTTTTCAGGTTTTTTTGGCTCCCGCCTCACACTGAGTCCCACTGAGTCACCTCTCTCCTAATTTTTTTTTCTCTTTTTGTGTGTGTGTGTGTGTGTTTTTGAAGACAGTAAATAGGTCAGATAGTTCCCTCAGAGCGGTTACCTGCCACGTTTTGCTATGGCTCTCAGCACCCGGATAAAATGAGTCCCAGGCAAATTGAGAGGGATGCAAGATGCCACACCCGACATTGCCAACAGAACAAAACATGGCAAAACAAAAGCACTGGCAACACCTGGACAGGAAAAAAACAGCAGGGAATTTCTCCCTCTCTCTCTCCCTCCCTCCCTCCCTCCCTCTCTCCCTCCCAGCCTGACTCTTCCACTTACTCAGTAACTTAAGTTTGAGCAGTTTGGGGAAATTCTCATTTAAAGAAAATGGTGTGTAATGGGTTGATGCAATGCAAATTTGTCTTTTTAAACCAGAGGATAAAAGTCTCTCGGTATATTTCACAGTATAATTATGATTTGGACTCTTTTACAATGTAGCTGGAACATTGTGGTTTGGGGTTGGTTAAAAAAAAGAGGCATCATAAAATGTTGCAACTATTTTTTTTTTTTTACTTTTACCTCAACCAAATCCAAACCTTACACAACTTTACTGCAATATTTTAAAAAAATGTAATGATGTTTTGAGCTGGCTGGGAGCTGAGCCCTGCTCCCTGTGCTCAGGTAAACGTCAGCTCTGTCAGTCATCCACACTCTGTCAACAAGCGTACTTTTCCATGAACGGAATGTTCGGGGAGATAATGAAGCAGGAAAAAGTATTTCCACACACAAACACCTGGCTGCCGAGCTGCCGAGCCACGGACCTGTGGGCGGGGTTTACAGAATACTCCCCGCCCCCTCCTGCAGGCAGGGAGGGCTCACTCAACTCTGACCGATTCACAGCCAGCCACAGAAAAAGGTGATAAGAGTATTTAGGCTGTGCTATTTTTTATGTCTAAATTAGGGGGCTTGGAGATGGCCCCCAGTCCCCCAGCCCCCAAAGCGGAAACAGATGTGGCTTTGGCTAAACAGGGCTTTTACTGGGGATAAGCAGTGCTGGATGTTATCTATTCAATGCGTCAAGTTTCAAGCATCCCACCGTAATAAGTCTCACTTGGGAACAGAACACGGTGGAGCTGCAATTTGTTGTAATTTGAGTCCAATTTCCAGCCTGCTTCTGCACCTTCTGTTCTGTTTTGATGTCAACATTTGGTTTCTGGTACCCGGCCTCCCAGGGAAAAGCCTGTTTAGCCATGATGGGACAGGTCACAGGGCCAGCTTGTTAACCAGGTGTGCCTCAGACACAGAGACAAAATGTTCCCAAATTGCAGAGCACATTTTCCCCCTCCTCCAAAAAAAAAGGACATTTAGTTTTGGCTAAAATGTTAACCTGGGGCCTGAGAGAGAGATGAGAAGAACTCGCCAAGTGCTGAGGAGAATATTAAAAACAACAAAAAAAGAGCTTCACTCTGCTGGTGTTCTGAGGTGCGTGTGTGTGTTTGTGTGTGTATAGTGTTTGTGTTCCTGTGTTTATAATTGCAAAAATGCACATGTAATTGTATAGTGTGTGTGTGTTTGCCTGTGTGTGTGCGTGTGTGTGTGTGTGTGTGTGTGTGTGTATGTGTGTGTGTGTGTGTGTGTGTGTGTGCGCATGCATGTATGTATATATACCGTGTGAAATACATGCATGGGTGAAAGATGGTGGAGATCGGGCTTTTGAGTGCACACATGCCTCACACAGCATTAAGTTTCTGAAGATGTCTCTGCAAAGTTCTGCCGCACACAAGCAATCTTTTGGACAAACGGTTTTAGCGGAAACTGTACTGCAGAAATTGTCAGAGTGAGATGAGGTAAGCGCGCTGGGGCTTCACCGCGCTCGACTTGTTTACGAGCCAACGCTAATGAGTTACATGCAAAACTTTAATCCTGTAAACAGACGGCATCCTTGCCCACATAAAACAAAAACTTTGTGATTGCAGCAGCGCGAAATCCGGCTCATTAGACGGGCTTCCTCGCCAAAGCGGTCGGTGGCCTGAAGCTGAGCAGTCTCTAACGATCCGTCAGGCCTCTCTGTGTGCTTTGCCTTGCTTGTACTTGAATCCCGGCCAGGCCCCTGTTACTGTATATAAACTTCTTTGCGGTTTGCAGTTCATCTCTATTGAAATTAAGAAGAAAAAAGGAGTCTCACTCTGGTCTGGCTTTGGGCCAGAGTGTGTAGCTTCCTCCTCCAAAGATAACAATAGCATGGAGAGGCCTTGTGCCAAATGGTACCCATGACAATGGCTCTGGTAGAGGCCACTTCCCCTAATTTGCACCAGCGGTTCAGCTCAACCCCACACTCTACTCAGGTCCTTCCTCACACTCTGAGTAAAACAACCTAAGCAGCTTTGTAGACCAGGTCTGTATGCTTACAGAGTCAGACAGGATGGCCTGTCCCACCATTCTTTCCCTAAATTCATGTACTTATGACTTACGTACGTATGTGGCCTGAAAAATAATCTGCAATCTGAGCTGACTAGAGCCTATAACCCTTTAAACGTGATAAATTTTTTGATAAAATACATTCATAATGGCTACTTTATAATAGTTAAAAATGAATGGATACTCTGTCCTTCCAGGCAGCAGATAAGGGCAGACAGTTTTGTTTCCAGAAATGCATGAATGTGGTTTTGAGGGGGAGGTCTTGGAAAGTTCAATCAGATAGGGATTTGTTTCAGGCAGTATGGCAGCCCTCGGAATATTCTGTGACTTCCTTCCTGTGTACGCGACCCCCGGGGGTCACAGTGCCATGGGTCGCGTTGTTCCGGCTCTTTGAAAAACCTGTTCTAGTATCAACAGAGCATAGTAACAGAGGTCACAAAAACACACACACGCAGACACACATGCTAAGAAAGTAGCCTGAGGCCACACTGGGTAGGCGTGGTGACATATGACGTTTGTGTGAGTAGAGGGAGCGTGTTTGTTCAAGACACGGACACGGTTTTTTTTTTCTTTCATTCACAGGCCAGATATGTGCAGTGTAATACTGCAGAACAATACAATACTGCAATGCAACAGCTGGCAATGACCACAAACATGGAAAAACTGATCGAAAGTGGCCAAACCATGCCAGGGAAATGAAGTTTTCTGTACACCATTACAGAAACACCACAGCTCTTCACTGTCAGGCACACCCGAATCATTTGTTTCTGTCAGAATTTGAAACTACTGCACTTCTCATGAGCCCCCCACAGCTCACTGAAATAAAAAATGAGGCAAATTGTCAGAAAAATCTAAATATCCAAACCTGAAAAAAATTCCAATAAGACCATGAGAGCAGGTCAGACATGGTTAAACCTGGTCTGAAGGTGCTCCCGCTGTGAGGAATCACGATGAAAACAGGCAGCTCTATAACACAGAGTGCAACCAGGAGCAAAAGGACTTTGGTTGGGCTCTGCAGTCATAAAAGTCGTTGGCCAGAGAAATGCTTTTACAAGTGGCATGCAAGGCCTTGAATTCAACCCTGAATTTAGCAGTTATGAAGCAGCTACTGACCGCCAGTGACTGAGGAAACAAAGAGTGAGAGGGAAAGAGGGAAACAGGTAAGAGAGAGGCATGAAGAATGCATGACAACACAAATCATCATCCACTATACCTGGGAAACATTCGCCCCTCTGCACCCCGCCCTGCTCCTCAGGTCTCCACCAATCACGTTGCAGCATGCAGAGGTGCATTTGCAGACTACACTCTGGCTATAAATAAAGAGACTCGGATTTGGTTTCTGTCCTATTTATTTATTCATTTCTTCCTGACGCCTCTGTCCCATGGTCCTGGAGCCAGGGGGGCACACCCCGGCCCCGCTCCTGAGGGGGGTATGAACATGCACTGAGAGAGGGGAAAGTGCTGGTCCTGCTGAAGCACTAAACGCATTGTCTCAGACCGAGCCCGCCGTAGTGTCGGAACCCTCTGTCATTAGCTACAAAATCAGACTCAGTCTGACCTGCACTCCTAAGCCATGTCCCCCAAAAAAAAAAACCAAAACATTTTAAAAAAGGGCTCTTTTGTGGCCACTGGCAGTGTTCTCCTAGGCCAGATCAGAAGAAGGCTCATTTGTTTTACCCGAACAACAATGGCACTGCTTTCTGGAGGACTAGAGAGAAAACCGATAACAGACATTGAAAATCAATTTTCAGACATTCTCGGACAAAGCGTGTGTAATCCTGCCTGGTGATCTGTGGACGGGGGGGGGGGGGTGGTGGGGGGTGGGGGATTACCAAGCACACAAGGTCAAATGAAAACGCCAGCAGAGGTCATTGCCATGACATTTGATTAGCCATACAATTCAGACCTCATTTTGAATCATGTCAGGTGTTTGGCAAAGTGTTCTCTTCTTTTTGTATTCATTTTGTGTGATATACAGGCCTGAGCAACAGTTGTATTGTTTAGCAGCCATTGTCAGGCCAAGGGATTGTTGCCACACATTTGTTTGAATGCCAATGATATGACCCCAGAAATTCATAGGGGTTTTGGTGAAACTTGAACCTGGGATGAACCTCTTGAGTTGGGTGGCGCGTATGACTCCAGCTTCCTGCAAACGGCGTGGCCACACATGGTTGAGATCCAGTTTATTTTTACTATCCTGTTAGGACTAAACCGACAGCTAAGACAGTGTCACATAGCAACCGATGAATCCAAAGCTGAAGAGATATGAGTCAGAAACAAAACACATACTGCATAACCTTTTCCATCTTCTTTGGGCCAGAATTTCGATCGTATGATTTGGCAGAATCACCTTGGTAAAATCAATAATACAACTTTTTTATTTAAATCTTCCCTGGTAACAGGCTGTCAGTGACTACCTAGCCATTCTCCATATGCCATTAGTAAATGTCACATCATCAGGGGGTTCGCCTAGCCGCTCCCACCGTGGCCCCCCTGAGATTTTAGAGGGTTGTGGGCGGGGGGTGGGGTGGGGGGGAGACCTTGGCCTGACCCTCTCAGCCCGCTGGCTCCTTTGTGGTCCGACAGTGCGCAAATCGCCTCCGAACGAGACCCTCAGACTGACTGTCGCACCCCGGAATTCCCAGAAGAGACAAAAAGAAATGTGTCTGGAATGTTCCGGTCATCAGTCGGCGAGCTGGGTGAGGGCGCACGTATGATCCAGCTGAAGAGCTGCGCTCTCCGTCACCTGAGGATCCTTATGGATTTCACCTCAAACCGGGGGAGCCGATGTCAAGAAGAGTAACTCAGTCGGGTTTTCAGTGTGTTTTCAGCTGCTTTTTAGATCGTGGAAATGTGTTACAGACGTATAGATATAGTTTTTCCACAGACGTTTTCCTGGCAGCCACTCAAGGTCGCT
>CM040761.1:21031244-21116244 GCA_022829145.1 Albula goreensis | reverse complement strand
GTGTATTCTCACCCTGCGTAATCCCATAAACAAACAAACCAGAGAAAACAAAGAACTGGCCAGCACGTTTTATTTTCATTAGTGGCAATCAGTGTCCTGCCAGCCACTGTCCCCGCTGAGCAGCCAGGTCCACGGCACCACAGAACGTGGGCCAAGGGTGGCTGGATTCAGGACCTTCTGGGGTCCCACTGTGATGGTGCCACAGAACGTGGGCCAGTCCATTCAGGGTTTGGGCCTAAACGCCCCTCCCGCCCGCCCACCAGCAGAGTGTACCGTCTCACGCCAGGAGCAGGAAGCTGGCTATTTACACAAGATTAGTTTCCTGAAAGCTGGGGGGAAAAAAGTGGAAGCGCAGTAGTAAAGCGGCAGTTGGTTGCCGGGCGGTGGAGGCGGGCGGGCGGGGGCACAGGAAGTGTTTATGAGCTGGCGAGGTCAGCCAATCGGAAGCTCTGAGCATCGTGCTCCGCTGGACTCGGAAGCTGGGAGCCGCCAGGGGAGGGGGAGTGGGGGGCGAGAGCCGATCGCCAAATACTTCCCTTTGTCCATGCGGTCGCTCAGGAAGCAATCCTCATGCTTGTTTATGGATTTAGGGCCCTTCCGTTTCCTCACTTTCACGAGTAGCTGCCAACAGATAGCTCGCATAGCAGCGACGATTCCACCATTCCCTCAGCACCGGGCTTACAATGACAGCCAATTAGCGATAGCGGCCTTCGCTAAAGGCCGGTATTAAACATGAGCTTTAATGGTGTGTCCTCTTGGACCGATTAAAGCAGGTACACATGTCGCTAAGGGGCACAGCCACAGGGGTTATGTGTTTGAATCCCAAAACAAAACGTGTGAAGCTGTGCGCTCGTAACTCAACTAAATGTCCCCATGCAGGAATCCACTTTGTGTGAGACATGTTCCAGCTCATGCTTCCCCAAATCAGAAGACGCCCTGCCAGCGAGGGGCTGGTCTGCTGACTGGGTTTTCTTCTTCATGATCGGAAGTGAAGTACTGTCCAACGGATCAGAACCCTGGGCTGTGACTCACCCCAGTGTCCTCTTTCCCATTGGGCACTCTTAAATTTGAACTAGAATTGCTTCAGTAAATATTCAGCTTTTTAAATAGATAGTATGTTTAAAAAAAAATCTATTATATTAAAAATGCCACTGTGGATGAGGAAGTCAGATAAGTAAATATGTTATATAACGCAATGAACGGAAGGCCTTGGCTTCACAAACAGTGAGGCGGAAGACGGGGAGTCTGACAGGGGAATGAGGAACGCGACGTGTCTGACAGGCTACTTCTCCGGTTCGCCATAATTGACCGTGTCTATGTCTCTAATTTTGTCGAGAACATTGCCTCTCTTGTCGTGCCACGTATCTGTTCTTGAAAATTCAATAACTGAAGGTCGGCGGGGAGGGGCAGCAAGAAATTCTCCTGTGCACCTCTTACTTTCCTCAGCCAATCGACGCCAGCGAACGATGCTTATGAACTGCCTGTTAACCTTTTCCTGTTCCATCAGCTGTTTGCCTCCTCCCCTCCCCTCCCTCCGCCTCTCGACCCTCTCTCCCCCTCCTGGCAGGTCTTGGCCCTTTCTGTGGGGCCAAAATATCTGTTCAGTCTGCCCAGATCCGGCTTTAATGAACCCTGGTTAAAGTAGAGTGGAACAGTGTTGATGGGCTCAATGACTAAAGCTTGTTTCATTGGAGCACTAGTAAAAAATATGTTGCCAGAAACTATTTTAATTTTAGTGCTACATTCAACAAAAAGAACCATGGTATAAAGAAAGATTTTGTATTAGTTTTCATACCTTCTTTGGTTAATATGCTAAGATTTTAAAAACATTTTGTTGACATAATATGAGATGTTTAGGTGTTACTCAGTTTCATCAAATGAGTCGACATAACTTTGAGTTATAAAGCATGAAGCTTTCAATGACTTGTAAAGAATGAAGGTTTCAATGTTGTTTTTCATGCAGATTTTAGTGTGTCCATTTGTCAGTGATGTGTCTGTGAACACATTGAAATGTGCTACAAAACACATCCTTGAAACTTTTGTGGTTCTGTTTTTTTTCTCTTGTTTACAGCCATGTTCTTGTTTGGTGACTGCAACATTCACATATATGTGCCAAACCAGAAGCAAGCCATCCATGTAAACAAATAAGTTTAGTTCAGATTTGCCATCAAAAGGATGGATACATATCGGTTTGTCTTCAGCCCAATGCCAGGGGGAACTGTGCTGTTCCCAAAGGCCTACATAAGGCCTCATGGTGTCGTACCACCATTTTTTTCTGTTCTTACTTCAGGTGCAGGCAAAGATCTCCTGTAGTCTTCCTTTCCTTACATTTTCAGTCTTATTCATTCCTATAAATAAACTTCCTCAGACTTGCTGTAATCTAGGAATATCTTTTGTACAAGTGCAATTATAGTAAAACTCTTCTTTCTTCTCCTTCCCTTTCACTCCAGTTCTATTTTTACACCTCTCGAGTCATTCTGAAAAGTGAAATATCATTGTTTACATGACTAAGGAATGCTACGCGGTCAGTTTTCACACTCTCTGAGATTCAGAGGAAGGACTGTGTGAAACTTGCGGTTTGGGTTACACTGGGTCGAGCCCGTAATAGCTTTCACATTGTTGAGCTACCGAAGAACAAAAACAAGTCCCCGGAACAGAGCCTGCTAGAGGCTCTGGCTGTGAAGGTTTAAAAACAGATGACGCGGATCTCCTGTGATGTTGGGACGCTGTGTTTCCTAGTGCAGGAATGCGAGGAGGAATGTGTTTGCTGCAGCTGTGACAAAAAAAAATCATTTCGGAAGAGAACAGAAAAAAAAAAAAAAAAAAAAAAAAAAAAACACCCTGTTTGCCAAGTTGGAGAACAGTATAATAGTTCCCCAGTTAATCATGTTTCAGAAAGTACAGACTTTGTACAATCTGATCCTGATCACAGGTACGTCATAAACCACAAGCAGGAGTTTTTTGTGTCCTCTTATCTGTTTTTAATTAGGTTTGGCTCTTTCTTTTTTTTCTGGTGTCCAAATACGGTTGTGTAACAGCTTGTTTCTATTATTACCCACAGAATGTGTTGTCAGACAACTTTCCAATTTTACGTACTTTTGTGTTATTGCGGGCTTCAAAAATATATTATCTGGAAACAACAGATGAGTTTTGCTCCCTAAATCAGCATGAAATTGTTTACTCTTTTCTAAGTCTGGATTCCTGCTGTTGCTGTAGAAAATGTTTATTTTTTAACAAGGGTCTAAAACACATGTCTGAGTAGCTGTAGGGAAGGAAACCTAGTAAAGGATGAAGGTATTTTTATGTCCTTTTTGCATTTTACTGTCTGTCAGTCTATGGAACATCTTATTTTGGGGCTGCGTGTCTGTCATTCAACATGTTTTTGCCTGGTTACGTTGCATGTTCAACAGTCTACACGCTGCCTTCCTTTCTCCTTACAGGTGTTCCAGTCTGCAGACCATCTTTGCTTTGCGGAATACAAAGTCTTCCTTTTGTGTTGTCTCTATCAGTCTACACACCTCTTAATTTCGCACCACAATTTGTATGATTGACACTCCATCTTCCTCTTGTCTGTGTCAGTCTACCTGCCATCCTCCTGCCCTCCACATACCTGTAGGTCCATACACTGGTTGTGCGTGTGTCCAGGTGTATCCTGCCAGTGTACCTGGATGCACCTTAGTGAGTGAAAATGGGCAGCCCTGCAGAGCGAAGTGGAGCCCATTTTTTGGATCCAATGGCAAACACTGCTCAAAACAAACAAGCAAGCCAAGCTGCTTGCAGTCATTGGCAAAGCTTGTGTTTTCATATGGAAAAAAGTGTTCAAAATTGGGTAGGAACACTTGAGCTCTGAATAACACGCCTCTGTATGCTTTATATATTATTAAAATAAGAAATCTTTCAAATGAAAACACTGATTTCTGAAAATGGATTGAACTTCACAACTTTTTGTCACAATATGAAAGGCACTGCTTTAAAACTGCTAGTTAGCATGTTGAATTGTTTATTATCTTGCTATAGGTTAATTATCATGTATTTTTTATGTGTGTGTGATTCTTCTTTGCTGTCAATATGCAGCAGCTTAAATATTCCTCAGGTTGGGTGTAACAAAATGTTGTTGCCCACTTTGCCTGGTCATGGAATGGGAGCAGAAATGCACAAAAAGTCATCTTTTAGGGGACCACGTTCATTGGTCTATACAGTGTCTTCTATCTGCATTAAGTGTCAGGTTAAGTATCAGAAGACTGTCTACCCTCTTTTTTCATGACTCACATCATATTCTATGCAGTAGTTTTTAGCATTAAGTGCCCAGTTATTCCACAAGTTGTCTGCATTCTTAACACCCTGCACAGATTGGACTCTATTTGTGTTTTGAGTGTGAGTCAGTCTACAGGCAGTCTGTTTGTTTTTGCGTCATGCATCGGTGCGACTCCAGGCCCACCATCATCCTCTCCCATTACGCCGTACCTGAGAGACCGTCTCTCGAGCAAGGCGTCCCGATGGACCATTAGTTAGCAGCCCCCCCATGGGGCCATCGCTTACGGGGGAGTCGCCGGGTGACCTATGTATCCCTTCCCCGATAGGCTGAGGATGAGGGATGGGTTGGCATAGCGGCGCCTTTGTCTGCTCCGTGGTGAGGTGTCTGGGACGCCCCCAGATGGATGGACAAGCGGGGAGGGAGGGAGGGAGGGAGGGAAGGAAAAGGAGAAGGGGACCCTTTTATCTGATTCATTACGGCCAGTCCATTCATACGTTCACACGGATGATTGAAGTGGTGGATGGCCCCTACATCATCTGTCTGGAAAGGGGAGAGGGTGGAGGTGGGTGGGGGAGGGTGGATTATTTTGAGAGCACGTATGAGTGTGTGTGTGTGTGTGTGTGTGTGTGTGTGTGTGTGTGTGTGTGTGTGTGTGTGTGTGTGTGTGTGTGTGTTCAACAAGATTCTCCGTTGATATATCAATCCAATTTAGCCCCATTTTGTACATATTTGACTCTTTGCTTTGGACGGTCATTGAAGCATGGCGTTTACATGTACTTTGAGCTCACACTCAGTCCTTCTTAAGCAGCTCTCAGTAATCCACTGCCAGGTTAAAGCAAGTTTAGGAAATAAACAATGTCAATTCTGTGTTTTTCCTCTGTGGCAGTTAATATCTACGGAAGACAACCCCCTCCTTGTGTTTACAGGCGCTGACCTGAGACCGTAAAGACACCAAGGCCGTTGGGTAGGTGTTGTATCCACAAAGACTCGTTTTACTGCTTTAGCGAGAGACATGCTCGATGGCGACGTGGCCCCGGATTAATCTCCCAGGAAAGGTAAATGTCATCAAGGGTGACCTTTCGAATTTCGTGTTGAAACACATCCCACTTCATTTGATGATAATGGCTCTGTCTTTCAGTTGCCGTTTGTTCATGAGGCGTACGCATCAAAAGAGCAAATATTTGGTTGCTCTTATAGTGTTTAAATAATTGTTTACTCAACAATCATTTCCCATTTACCTCCAGTGTTTGCAAAAAAGGTTCACTTCCTATGACAGGACATGATACACAATCTACACCAGTCCCTTTGCCAGCTATCCTAAAGCATTCATATGATTTCCTGAACCATTAATAAAACAAATAATACAAATAATAAAACGACGACTACTACTAATACCAATAATAATAAGAAAAAGAAGAATGTTGAAATTTTTGTTATGTGGAACAAACATACTCAACATTCACACATATTAAACTGAATGAGAACTGTGTACTCTTCTTTGAGAGATTTTTCTCCATACTCTGTCATCCAGACCATCTGTCAGAGGCAGTGATCTTCTGCCCTCGCTTGCTCCCTGAACCCCCCCAAAAACCCCAGCCTAGAGGTGCAGAAAGCAGAGCCGACCACCAGCCCTTATTTAAAAACATCCACACAATGGAGCCAACCTCTGCCTCCCTCTAGTCATCACTTGCACCTGCCATTTTTAACATTTATATGCATTTCACATGTCTGTAGCGGACTCCATTTTGGCTCACAGTCTTTTTCCTCCCCCAGCTAATTTGCACATTTGTGATGTCACACATAGCAAACATAAACATACTGATTTCAGAATCAATTGATTTGCATGTGGTCCATTTTTTTTAATCTGGCACACGGAAAAGAAGCTTGACCCCCTCCAACCCAGAGAAATTCTACAGTTGTAAATTTTACAAAACGCTCCAAACATGTGACAGTTTGGTAGATTTATTATTCATTTATTTATCCCTGGCTAACCCCCTTATCCTCTCCTCCAACTACCTCCTCTCCTCAGAGGAGAAATGATTCCCATGGCAGATGCCCCTCCCCCAGCTTAAGCTCCCCCAACCCCCCAATTCCCCCTCCCCCTCCACTGCATCCTCATTCAGGGTCTTCTCACAAACCCCCCAACCCCCTAATTCCACCCCCTAAAATTAGCATACCATTTCTTTTACATACACAGTTAATGAGAATGCTGATGTCCGATTTGTGAGCACTAGATTCTACAAAGAACCCGAACCGCAAGACTGTCCTCCTTATATTTATGTGATTTATTTGATTTACCTTGGTTAGTGTCATTGAGAGAACGTTGTTATTTTAAAGAGAGATGTGGTCCAAAATGATAGCAACAAAAACCAGCTTAGCTATCAGTCACCACCGCTCATACTTCCACCATCCTGTCGAATCTGTATGTCTGTCTATGCACCTAAATTGCTCTGTTTGCCCTTCTGTAGAATCAATATGCTTGCTCATATTCTCAGCCCATTTGTTTGTCAGTTTGCCTACCTCTGTGTAGCCTACGTGTATATGAGCGTCTGTCACTTACCTAACAAAGCAAAGGGATGAGGATTAAATTATTGGATTATTGTGATTGCTGAATTCATATCGTGGCTATAGCTGCATTGCCTTGTGTTTGTGATCACAGGGGCAGCGCTGGGATTGAACCTAACCCAAGTAAAGGGATGCACCACAAACTGGAGGATAGTGAAAGTCGCCTTCATATTTTGAAACCACCTGAAAAATGACACAGACAGCATTTTTTTTTGTTTGTTTTTTGGCCAAACAACATCATAGCAAAGAGCTAACGTGGTATGTTAAACCATTTTTGGAAGACACCACAATATCCTGTCTGGTTGGAGCACCCTCTGTTTTGACCCCCTGCAATGGTTTCTCATTTCCTATCCCTTTATATCTTGCCATTCTTTGCATGAGGGACTCCATGTTTTCTGGCAGGGTCAGGAAGCTTTGGAAAGGCCTTTGTGCAGATAGCACCAGCAGACTCAGAAATGAGAATGATGTAAAAAAACGATCTTCATATGAGTTATTTTAGCTCTCTGTAAACGCACAAACCTGCAGCCACACAGCTGACCCGGTGGCTGAAGGACTGGCTCAGGCAGGTGACTGACGGTCCAGGTGAGAGGAGCTGCTCTCAGGTACCGCTCACCTCTGGGGCTTGCCCTCTTGTGTAAGCGGTCATTCTGCCCACAGTCCACTGGGGGAGACGGCACTGGAGGACAGGAGCTTTCCCCGGTCAGCCAGTCGGGCGGGGGCAGAGTCCAACAACAACACCCAACAACAGCTCTCTCTCTCACTCAGTCTCTCTCCCACTTTCTCTCTCTCTCTCTTTCAGTCTCTCACCTTCATTCACTCAATCTCTTCTTCACTCTCTTTCTCTCTCTCTCTCTCTCTCTCTACTCCTGTTAGTCTCTCTATCTTTCCCCCTCCCCCTTCTCTCTTTTCCTTTCTCCAATTCATTTAACGGAGTACCAAAAAAAGCATGGAAGCTTGAAGGTATCCTTTTTCAATGGCAAATAAGGAAACCTACAATTTCTGTCTGTCTCCCTATCCTTTCTCTCTCTCTCTCTCTCTCTCTCTCGATCTCTCTTCCTCTATCACTCCTGCTCTTTCCCTGTGGGGTGGGAGGTAGGGGTTGGGACGGGTTGTTTCTCTCTTCTCCCCTGAAGCTGAATGACCCCTCTGTCAGCTCTGCAACACATTGAGCACTTCATGTTACTTTGTGCTCCGTGTGTTAATACCTCGCTCCTGTCCGTGCGTCACGCATGTTCTTCTCCTCCCGGTCTGAAAGAGATAAGAAAACAATACTCCTCTACAGGAATGCACAGGCCAAGCATGGGAAAAACCAGTCCCCCCCCAACCCCAAAAATCCTCCATCCCCTCCAGCTGCAGCCCCATCCATCCCTGACAATTCCTGTACATGATACAATAAATGCACAAATGAGAATGACATCATCGCAGTATTGCCTGCAACAATGAAACAAACGGGGTTGAGGGTGGGGGGGGGGTGCTCTCCGCATGCTGGCTTCTCTGTGCTCCATCGGTAAACTTGACCAAGGGTATTCTGATCTTATTTATCATTTGTTTTTATATTAATGTTTTTTTTTTTTTTTTTTTAACTTTGTGGCTCTTCCCCCACCCACTTCTCACACTTGGCCCGTTAAAAACAGCTCGACCCAGACAGCAGGGTCATGTGTCACTCTGACCCCCGCGCTGTTCTTGGTAGACGGGTCACTGAAGAATGCAAATCTAGTATACTGGATTCTTCAGCCATATTAGTACATGCACAGCAGAGACACAGAACACAAACATTCCCATAAACAAACATGCTCACACAGGGACACACACACACACACACACAAGAGGGTAAAGGCAGGCAAACACACACACACACACACACACACACACATATACACACAGACAGGCATGCACATGCAAACATACAGATACATCCCAAATTCAGACAGTACTACTACATGTGCCCACACATACAAAAACACCGAAATACACGTGCGCACACACATACATACACACACATAGACACATACAAGCATACACTCTTTCCACTGCAGTGTCCATTTTGTTTCTGTGATAGTTTCTGCAGGACTGCGATAACAGGAAGTGCGCCCCTTAGGCCACTGACAGTCCACAGAACACTGACAGGACCCCGCTCGCGTTCTCTCCATGTCGAACGTGTTGAAACCCCACGCCTCTTACTCCATGCTCAACACATACACTCACACAGGCACACACACACACACTCACACATACACACTCATACATGTTCTCCGCAGTATTGCGTAATCACATCTGGTTGTAAATGGTGTAAACAAAGGAGGAGTGGCAAAGAGCCAGCCCACAACCCCCCCCCACCCCCACACCACAAACACACACACACACACACACACATGCACACACACACACACACACCCCTGGACAACAGGTAGTTTATTTGTTTTACTTAAAACTTGGTTACAGTGCATGGCAAGGAGGGTGAGGACAAGGAGGTTATAGGGGGTTTGGGGGTGAGGGGTGAGAAAGAACATTCCAGATAAACTGTAAAACCACAGAGCTAGTTTGCCAGCCCCTTAAAAGGGTTTTCTGAGGGGGGGGTGAGTTTGTGAGGAAGGCTGGTAATGGGGGAATAGGCAAGGGGGGGTTTGGTTGGTGATCCTCTGTGAGAAAGAGCAAAAGAGACGCAGTATTTCTCCTGAAAGGGCAAACAGTTGGACATCTTGGGTTTGGGTTTGGGTTTGGGGCAGAGGGGTGGTGGTTGTGGGGTGGGGGGTTAGATTTAGGTGGTGATGGGTAGGGGTGGGAGATGGGGGCGGGAAGGGGGGGGGGTAGCAGCCTGGGAATCTGTGAAGAGGACTGCAGAAGGTAAACAAATGGGGGTTGGGTCGGAGGAAATACTGTAGAAGGCAACAGCATTCCTCAACCATGCCCCAGCAGCCAGGGGCGAAGCTCCAGCCCAGAGAACCTACATCAGATTTCCCAGGAACCCAGCCCCTCTTCTGGCCAACACAGACCGGTTTCTGCTCCTTCTTGCTCCGGAGCATATTCACCACAGCAAACATTCTCAAGGCATACGCGCAGAAAGCAAAACTGTCCGTTGAATGAGTTCATATTTGTTAACGGTTCTATTTTTGCATGCGTATTTGAAAAAAAAAAAAAAAAAAACGTTCCTGTCATCCATTCATGGAGCGGCTTCAGACAGCTCTGTGATGAACAGTCTGTTTGGTATTCCATTATGATGGTTTCTGTTTGGATTGTTGTCTTTAAAAGGGTATGTTATCTAAAAAAGGCTATGCTGGTCTGGTTGACCTCCATAGTCACACACACAAATCAAGAAGATGTAACCAGTTGCTGTATTCAGAGAATAATATAATAATAACAAGATAAAGAAGAATTATTCATCAACATAAACCATGTAATAAAAAGCAGAAATACATAGGTTTTGAATGTTAATATAATGGATAATCAATTGCAAACAATATTACAGTAATCAGTGGACTGTCGAACCATGGGACTGGGGGCTAGATTGAACATATTCATTATTACATTATTATTCAAAGAAATATTGAACATCATCAGTAGGGTAAAACTAACCTGTCTCACAACGGTCTGAACCCAGCTCACGTTCCCTATTAGTGGGCGAACAATCCAACGTTTGTTGAATTCTGCATCGCAATGATAGGAAGCATCTTAAAAAGAAGCATCTCTATGGAAGCTCAGCTGCCACAAGCCAGTTATCCCTAAGGCAACTTTTCTGACACCTCCTGCTTCCGACCGGAAAAGTCAGTAGGACCGTGAAGTTTGATGGTTTTTCGTGGTTCAGTGAAGGCCTGGCCGATGCTGGTGCTAGTTTAATGATTAGCATGCTGTTGATGATTTAACATTCAGTATTAGCTTGCTAGCTGATTTTCTTCTAGTGATTATCCAAGCTTCCTGTCTTTGCTTGCTTCATGGCATAGCACATGTAAGTTTCAGAAGAGAGAGATTTTAATGTGTTTGGATAGGCAAGTGTGGGTGACAGCTCTCACAGGGTAGCAACAGGTAGCAGGGTATGTTTTTTGCTGTTGCCATTATTACCATTGTTTTTCTTTTATTTTTGGTTCTCAGTGCAGATGGAGGCACAAGAGCCAACAAGATAAAACCAGTTTCAACTTGGAGACCGAAAAAATTACCAACATATTTTTTCCATCATTTTATTATATATTTCTTAATTATGACACCTTCCTTTTTTAAATGTTAATTCATTTATTTTTGAATGGATATTTGTGGAAAAGTTTTATTCTTATATTTGATTTCTGAAAGATGAGGATATTGGGAGGGCACTATGGTTGTGTATCTCTCCTGCTGTCCTTTAGGTTTTTCTGTAATGATAAGCAGGTGTGACCTGTGGGCAGTTATCATCCTAAACTGTGGCTTATATCTTGGTTTCGGTTAGGCAAATTCATTCAGGTTTTAGGATGGAAGTAATGTGAAACTGCAGTGTACAGATTATGTTCATCTAAATTTACACTCAGGCATTCAGCAGACGCTCTTATCCAGAGACAATATGTGTGTTTTTGTTTGTGAGCACATACAGTTTTACTGTCTGAATCTGGGATGGGTTCATACATTTGCATGTATGTGGATGTGGATATGTGTGTGTGTGTGTTTGAGTGTGAGTGTGTGTGTGTGTTTGCATGAGTGTGTGTGTGTGTGTGTGTGTGTGTGTGTGTGTGGGTGTGGTGGTGAGTGTGTGTGTGTATGAGAGTGAGTGTGTGTGGGTGTGTGTGTATGAGAGTTTGTGTGCGTGTGTGTGTGTGTATGAGATGAGAGTGTGTGTGTGTGTGTGTGTGTGAGAGTGTGTGTGTGTGTGTGTGTGTGTGGTGTGTGTGTGTGTGTGTGTGCGGATTTAGCTGTGTGTTCATCTGTATTAACAACTCATCAACCTCAGCTGAGGTGGGGCTCTAATTTATTTTTCTGTTTAACGTTAGATTAGAAGTTCATCTAAAACAAACAGCCTCTGTTTCCGGAAGCTTCCTCCCAGGCGTGAGCCAGCTTTCATAAGCGACGTCTCCATGCCATTCTCACTGCCCGTGACAGCTGTTTCAGATGGCGCTTGCGTCATCACCGTTACTCACCCGGCGTGTAGACCGCGTCCACCTGGACGACCAGGTGAGCACTGTCGGAGGAGGTGCTCTGGCCCCGCCCCTTTCCTGTTCTTGATGATAGTGCCAGGAAGGAAAACAGCACAGCAGGGGCGGGAGCCGCAAGGCCACGCCTCTGCCTCCGCCTCCGCCTCCGCCTCCGCCTTCCTCTTACTGGAAATGACATACCCTGTGTGGCACAGGTAGTGTGTGTGTGTGTGTGTGTGTGTGTGTGTGTGCGTGAATATATGAGTTCCCATATCATTGTTTGTGTGCACATGTCTGAGCAGTTATGTATGTAGATTAGTGCATGTGTGCCTGTATGTGTGTATCCATGTATGTTTGTTTTTTTTTTGTCCTTCTGTGTGTTTTGTAGCGCATGAATGTAATTAATGTACAGTATGTGCTCTTTATACGTCCTGGTGTATGTGTGTCTATGTGCATGTTGGAGCATGTCTGCTTGTGAGTGTGTGTATGTGAGAGAGATAGAGAGAGCGAAAATATGTGACAGTGTCAGAATCAAACATAGGTCTGATTTCGAATACATTTTTTTAAATTTATCCTTTAGCCATTAAAATTCCAGCAATTCCTGATTATTGCCTTTTTTAAAGAAAGATGTTGGATCTAAGGACCTGCAGGGTTGCACTCAAGTCTTACCAGTATCTAAAGAGTTAAAGTATTTCAAATACATATTTGAGGAAGGCTTGATGTATATTTGTCTGTGTGCGTGTTTCTGTGCGTGTCCGTCTCAGATAGCCACAGCCCACAGCCCTGCTGTATGTAAATTCTGCACCCTTTACTTTCAGGCTCTTTGCCTGTCCAATTCCAGCAAACAACAGTCAGTGTGCACTGCAATGAAAGGCCCAACCTCTCTTCTGCCTGAATGCATACGTGTGTGTGTGAGTGCAATTTGTGTGATTGCGTGAGTGTGCATTTGTGTGTGAGAGAGAGATTCTACGTGTGTTTGTACAATTGTATATATGTGTGTGTGAGTATTTGCGTAATTGTATGTATATATGTGTATTTGTTTGTGCAATTGTATATGTGTGTGTTTATGACAGTGTGAGAGAGATTGTGTGCATCTCTCATGTGAAATTGTTTGTGTAAAGGTATATATATGTGTGTGTGTGTGTGTGTGTGTGTGTGTGTGTGTATGTGTATGTGTTCACCAAATGGTGAGTGTGAAGAAGCATATATGACCTTTGTCTCATAGGCTGTATTAGCCCAATGACAAGAATTTCCAGGTATCCAGCAATAGATTACACAAGTGAGGCCGAGATACCTGCAGGATGAGCCCACTCTTACCTGTGCTTCCTGCCCCCGGAGGAAATATTGGGGGAGGGGCAGAGGGGGGAGGGGTTAGTGTGCAGAACAGTCAGATCAACCCTCTCCTCAACAGCTGGCGAGGGGCGGTGCGTACCCCTGAGCCCACCGCAGAGAGGGAGAGGGAGGGGGAGAGGGGAAGAGTCAGACTGGAGCACCGCCTCCCAGCGACCCTTCCCTCACACCGAAAAACAAAAACAACATTTTTGAGGGAGATTATGCAATGACCTGGTGGTGGAGTGTGAGGCGTCCTGAGGGGGAATGAGCAGGAGAAAGAGGGGGAGGGGGGGGGGGGGGAGAGAGAGAGAGAGAGAGAGAGAGGGGGACAGAGAGAGTGAGAGAGAGGAAGACAGGGAGTGAGAGAGAGGGAGGGAAGGAAGAAGTGAGGTGGGGGTCTTTCTTGCTCTATTTACAGGAAACCACATGCTCTGAGGTGAAACAGTCGCAGTCTGCTGTGTTGCGTTTCCACGTGAACCGACTGCCGCCATCACAGTGTCCCACACTGTTTTTGCCATTTGTGTTACTCATGTACTGAAGGGGAGGGGAGGGGGGGGGGCAACGCGTCTGAGAAACTGAAATTTGGGGGGTGGGTGTGAGGGGGGTTGATCTGTTTACAGCCTGGGGCTCGGGTACTCTTCCCTGGCCCTCCAGACTGTTTACGGCCTGGGGCTCGGGTCCTCTTCCCTGGCCCTCCAGACTGTTTACGGCCTGGGGCTCGGGTCCTCTTCCCTGGCCCTCCAGACTGTTTACGGCCTGGGGCTGGGGTCCTCTTCCCTGGCCCTCCAGACTGTTTACAGCCTGGGGCTGGGGTCCTCTTCCCTGCCCCTCCAGACTGTTTACAGCCTGGGGCTGGGGTCCTCTTCCCTGGCCCTCCAGACTGTTTACAGCCTGGGGCTGGGGTCCTCTTCCCTGCCCCTCCAGACTGTTTACGGCCTGGGGCTGGGGTCCTCTTCCCTGGCCCTCCAGACTGTTTACGGCCTGGGGCTGGGGTCCTCTTCCCTGGCCCTCCAGACTGTTTACAGCCTGGGGCTGGGGTCCTCTTCCCTGCCCCTCCAGACTGTTTACGGCCTGGGGCTCGGGTCCTCTTCCCTGGCCCTCCAGACTGTTTACAGCCTGGGGCTGGGGTCCTCTTCCCTGGCCCTCCAGACTGTTTACGGCCTGGGGCTCGGGTCCTCTTCCCTGGCCCTCCAGACTGTTTACAGCCTGGGGCTGGAGTCCTCTTCCCTGGCCCTCCAGACTGTTTACGGCCTGGGGCTCGGGTCCTCTTCCCTGGCCCTCCAGATCTCCAGGGCCTGCAGCTTTTTGTTTTCTCCCTCAAACCAGCACAAATTTCAGACCCAAGAAAGCAGGTGAAGTGACTCAACTGATTTCATTGTTCGACAAAGGGCTGAGTAACCACGGCAGAAGGTCCTGGATTCCTGGAAGCAGCATAGCCCTGATAACGTATATAGTTTGCTCAGCTTTATGTGCAGAGGACTGCATGCATTAAGCATCTTACAAAATGAGCGCTGATTAGGACATCCCCAATACTAACCTGATCAATTACGAGCTAAAAGGCAAACCACATCCAGGACTCTGTGGGCCTACTCTGGCATGCTTAAATCATGTGGCTCTTAAACTGGGAAGTATTTACAGCAGGTGCAGAATCTCCAAAGTTGACACGGTTTAGTTCAGAGGAGGTAGTGTGGGTGGTTTGTAATGGCAGGGCTTTGCTGGTTTCAGCCCGTTGGGTCCGTCTGCGGCTTACCTTCGCGTGGGGTTTAGCGGAAGGGAGGGAAGTCGGCGCAATTCCATCCCTTCAGTCGATTTATCACCTCTGTTGCGTGATGTAGGGCTGAGTTTAGGAAGGGAACTCCACCTCCAAGCAGCCCCCCCTCCAGCTCAGCTCCCTCCCCGCCCCCCAGGGGAGCAGGGAAACACCGTTAGCCCCCCGCACTCTCTAAGTGTCCGCAGACGGGGGGGGAGTGGTGAGTGGCGATGAGGCGTGTCGACCGCAGGCCGTTTCTCTTCTCCGCCCGCCAGAATCCACCCCACCCGCCTGCCCCCCACCACGCTCCCTCCTGTCCCCCAGAGGGACTCCCAGCCGCCACTGCCATGCCGATGATGGATCCTGGGCAACGACCGGCGGCACCGCCCATGCATGACCGACTGCACACACAGCTCAGCAGGTTTGGAGGGGGCTGGGGGTTGGAGTGGAGGTGGGGAGCCTGCACCATCTCCAGAAAAAGACACACCTGCTGATGTAACTTAATACACCCACGCCCCCACACACACACACACACACACACACACACACAGCCACCACCCTGACCCCCAAAAACCAATCCCCGGAAACATCCCATTTCCTCCAGTGCTTTTAGGGACCCCGGTCTGCAAAGTCAGTGTCTCCCCGGGGAACGGGGCTACATTTCTTAAATAAAGAGGCCGTCTAAATTTACACTCCCCTGTGGTCTGACGGGATGTGTTTCTTTCCCCTGCCGCACCGCGGTGTCACATGGCACATCGTTTATTGTGATGGAGACCGGCTCACACACTGTTCCCTCACCGCTTCCAGCCTCTCCACCGCTCCGCCTCTCCACCGGATTGTTTTGTCAAGTGCATGACAACTCCTCCCAAAGCCGACAGACAGCCGCACAAGAGCATCTTCATAACAGGATGTGTTTAGATTCGGCGACCTTAAGCCGTTTAGCGTGTGGCGTAAACCTGAGACCTGGGCTCGGCGCTCTCAAAGTGTCCTTGAGAACAGGACTGTTTAGGATCACTTCTACGTTTTGGCTCATAATGGAAATGGTTAAGAGGTGTTCAGTAGACATGATCCTGGATCAGTATTCCTATTATTTAGGAATTGGACCCGTCATGCACGCTGGCCCTAGGTTTGAGAATCAGCCGTAGCCAACAGAAAACAGGTGAAGGACACTTGCCTTGGCAAATGACTGCAGTGGCCACCCACAAGATTTGAAAACAACACGTCTTTGCCAGAACGATGACCAAATGGCAACTCTGTAGTGCTTTCCCATCATGCACTGCTTTCCAGCCACAATGGCACAGTGCCAATGACACAGCTGTGTTTGTAACGGCTCATGTTACTCCCCCCCCCGCCTCCATTTTGTGCCTAAAATAGACCCTCAGGATGTGGTGGGGAGGGAGGAGGAGGGGTGCGGGGAGGGGAGGGTTGGGTATGGGGGCGTTGCAAGTGTGTCTTCTGGGCCTTCAAAAAAGTAATTCCAAATTCTTTTTTTTTATTATTACTTAATTGTATCAATTATCAGTTTTAATTAGGCCAAATGAGCTGTGTGCTGGAAATCCTTCTGTGATTGATGGAGACAGTTCAGAAGGCGGGGGGGATTTGCACAGGATTTTTGCTGTCTGCTGTGTAACGTTAGTGTGCGTGATGCAGGCGAGGCCGTGGGCTGGGGTGGGGGGTTGGGGGTGCGTGTACGACGATCTCCTGGCCATCTGGTCCACTGCGTGCTTTGCGCTGGTGTTCCTTTTCCTCTGTGTGGTCTCTCATTCTTAAGGCTATCTTACGCATAGTGTTCCTGGAACTCCATGACACCGCCCCTCCCTCCTTCCCCTGACCCCTGTGCGGAACATCCCATCAGTGGTACTCTCTCTTAATATTGGGGGAATGTCTAAAAAGAAAGTATTGAGGTGCAGTCCTTTTAGCGAGTGCACATACTCTCTGTTCTGCTAATACGCATGGATTTCCCTACCCCCACCCACACCTCCACCGACCCATCCCAGCTCTCTTTTAAAAAACCACAAAGAGAACACAGTGATCGGTGCTTTTGATTTCCCGGCTTCTAAAGCAAATTGAAATATTTGTACTCATTTTTTTCCTCTTCATTTTTTCATTTTTTTCCTCCTCCCCTCCCACCTTTTTTTTTTCCCCAGAACCAATCACCAAATAGAATTTCCATTTTCACCACTTATCAGGGCTTAATTGCCATTTTAATTAGCGGCAGCGAGAGAATGTGTAATCCACTAAGCATATGGCTTTGGGCTGAAAATAACAATCCCATTAGCTGATCATTTATTCTTCTGTAGTTGGGTCTGTCGGAGAGCTCTTCCAATTAGCTGCGAGAGACGGCAAACAATAGAAGTTGCGCCACTCTGCACATACACCTCCATTTGAAAACTGCCTGCTTTCGCAAGAGCGCTTAGTTTCTGAAGAACACAGGAACGGAGTGGAATTCCAACGGCATTTGCGAAACAATACCAAAGTGCTGTTTATCATCTCAGCGACAGAAATCGCTGGAGAGCTTTTAGCTACAAGAGTTTCGTTGCGCTGTCATCCTCACATCTGCGATCTGAGCAGAAACCCTCATGCTCACAATCACACAAGAAGGTGAAAAACAAAAGGAAAAACACAATTTGTTCTCTTAAATAACATTTTTATTGCATGTGGCTATCCATAATCAATACAGACTAAAGCAATATTTAACTACACTCATTTAAATTATCATTTTTGTAGCATCACAAGTAACAGTATATGAAGTATGTACAATGGAAGACACAGCAAGATCAATCAGGCCTCTTAATATTTTACCTTTTGATATCAAGAAACGAGATACATACTCAAGATGAAAACACAGCTGAAATTACTGTTAGGTTCCAATAGCAAAAACAGAAGAAAAAAATGTACAAACAGCAAAATGTAATTTCATCTTAAGGTTTTTAACAAACATATTAACACAATATTTATACATTTGGTTTCATTCTGTAAACTAAGTTGTTTTTTTAATGTAAATATTGCATATGCCATTTGTGAATTGTACCTATGTAGCAAGATTTAATCTAATATCAAGTATGTCTTGTGTATTTTTCTTATTATTTTTTTTTATATTACAGCATTGTTATAAAATATTTTCTTAGTGGCATTCCATCAGAAAGAAAGTACAGACGGTAAAAGCCTATCACAGAATTTTCAAAACTCCAGGCCGAACTTCAAAATTCGGCACATACCTTGATTAGTGCTATCTGTTTTGGGGGTCCATTCAAAACACATATTTACAACGAACGACATGTTATTCAACTTTTAAATGTCTGAACAAATTTTAAAAATCAGAATTGTTATAGTTGTATTCTCTGAGTTTGTACACTATATACAGCATTAGGCAAAGTTGTGGAGAACATCTAGGCCTGTGAGTCAGGCGTACTTGTTTTGTATCACCATTTGTTTTTCTTTTCACATGCCTCCAGTGGAGACCACTGAACACTCTACATTCAAATGTGTCTTGTGTTACAATCTAGGTTGGTTGTAAGTGCAAGACCCTGCGTTGTTTGTGACGAGTTTCGTCCCCGGTCCGAACCGCCCAGCGATGAAGCAGCAGTGTTGGTTTTCAAGAGTCTTTGAAACGTTTTCCCTGATATCGACAAACTCTCCCTCGTCCCCATCGCTTAATCAGTCAGCGTTCATGGTGCACCACCACCACCCCTCCCCCTCAAAAACCCTTCAGCCAATCGTATTCAGCCAAAGGCTTACTTGTGGAGTGATCAGCCAATGGGACAGAAGAGGGACGAGAATTGGCAGAGAGCGGGTGAAACCGCAGGAGGATCGTGAGCGATCGAGATCGAAGTTTAAAGTGTATATCGACACCTGGGGATTTGCACGGCGGTGCTTTTCGTTTTGTCTCAACAGTAAAATCACGCTGTTTTAAGCAGTTGAGGGCTCACAGCTACGCGCATCTGTTCTTCCCTCCCTCCCATTTTACATTTGCCTTCACCAAATTCCTGTTGTTTCCATCCGTATCTATCTACTCAGTATATGTATATTGTAATATGATAAAAACAATTTTCCTCTTGTGAATATTTAATTAGAATGAATATATTAAAATAAATTAAATATTTAAGAAAAAAAAAATAATAATACAAGAATTCTTTGAGTCTTTGATTTCAGAAGTTAAGCATTCAATACACAATGCCTGCAGCATACTTTCATACCTATGGATAAACATTCAGGCTTCGTGGTGACGCTGTGTCATGGATTCTCTGTGTGTAAGTAAAGGTTCAGACTACATTTTCAGTAGAAATACTCTATGACAAAGTCAGTAAGGCTCTTGACTGGTATTACGAAACATTCAGTTTATTTGAAAATAAATTAATTCTTTTTATACTTTTTTTCTTTTCGCATGCAAGCAAAAAAAAAAAATCTGGCTTTTTTTTTCTGAGGTAGGGCTTTCGGTAATCTGTTGTTGAGTTTTTGAATAAAACAATGACTGTTCCACCTCTGTGCTGTACAAGTTGTTGCACGTGTGCACGCACATACACACACACACGGGTATATGCTAAACAAATAAATAAATGTGTGTATCTGTGCATCTGCGTCTGTGTGAAGCGTGCTTGATGGGTTATAAACCTCCAAGTTTGGTTCAATGGTTCTTTGAGTTACAGCCACTGGCAGCTGGCAGTCCAGAGATCACAAAAACCAGTGGAAATCAAAGATAACATCAATGAAGAAGGAAAAAAACAATTCATATCTACATAATATTTGTCTACGATAAAGTTTTTTTGTGACTCTAGTAATCTAGAGAGCAGCAACATGGTAGGTCCTGATAGAGGGGTCCAGGTTTGGGGGGGTTGGGGGATGGGGGGGTGTTATGGCAACCCTCCAAGGCTGGGGGGAGGGGTCTGGGGTCGAGGGTCAGGGAGTCATCTACAGCAGCACATGATCCAAAATGCCCGCCTGGCCATTCCTTTCGCTGACCAGCTCCACAGTGTCTGCTCTGCGTCCACTCAAAGGAGAGAGGGAGAGGGAGAGAGCTGCACGCTGGTTAATCTGGAGAAGAAAAAAAGAGAGAGAGAGAGAGAGAGAGAGAGAGAGAGAGAGAGAAGAAAGAAGATTAGTCTGTTGTTCAGTGAAGGACATACACACACAGATGTGACAGCATTTGCTTAAAAGTCAGGCAAGGGGGACGGGGGACGTCCTGTGTGTGTGTGTGTGTGTGTGTGTGTGTGTGTGTGTGTGTGTGTGTGTGTGTCTGTGTGTGTGTGTGTCTGTGTGTGTGTTCCTGTGTGTTTACTGCAGTGATTTATGTGGCTGAAATGGGACCACCAAAAGAAGAAGAAGGTTAAACGTTGCTCTCCCTGCTATTACCAAGTAAGGAATGTGGGCTCATTTGCTATGGGCAACTGAAGTGGCAGGTGCCTCCTCAAGGAGGGGAAAAAAAGCAGATTGGTATTTAACACTGAGAGCCTGACAGAAAGTCTCCAATGTCTCTGAGCACACACACACACACACACAACACACACACACACACACACACGCACGCACACACACACACATGTACACAGACACACAAACACGCACACACATACTTTCCAAACTACATTTCTAAAATGTATAGATGAGTACAAATAAAAAAATTTTGAAATACATTTTTAAACTTCAAAGTCTGGTTTATATGTTTAAAAACATGCATAAAGGTAGCTCTAAAGAGCTAAAATCTTGGTTGTACACGTTGCACACAAACATGAGGCCTGGAAGTGTCTGTCCTTTATCAGACTCTGGAGTACGTTTGGTCAAGCTTTCTATTTTTCCCGCGGAGATGGCGTTTCTGACCTTTTACTCTTTTGTACTTGTTTGTGAGGATAGATTTGCATACGGAGGCCTGGGTTTGGGGCGGAAGTCTGGGCACGGACCCCCCCACACCCCCCTTACCCCACCCCAAAATGCCGCTGGCTGTGATCTTTTCTTTGCCCCCCCCTTCCACCCAACCCCCCATCAATGAACAAGGGCGGTTTTCACAGAGCTGGGTTCGGCCCCTAAGGTCCCACAGACCCCTCCATTCAGGACGTTGGGTTCGACACCACAATGTCGTCATTGTCGGCCTCCTTCACTTTGGTTTGCGTTCGGAAAAGGGGGAGCCGAACGGGGAGGAGAACCGTTTACTGCCGGCTACCGCCATTACGTAAAAAAAAAAAAAAAAAAACTTCACAAGAAAGCGCTTACGTCTTCGCAACGGACAACTGAACGATCTGTCCTAAGGAGTGGCATGGAAAGGGCACAGGAAGCTCAGAGTAAGCTGGGGGGCAGTTTGACCACGTCACGCCAGGGTCGTCAGGCCAAACTCACGTAATTGCGGTCACAGTGGCGATTGCTAGAGCTCAACGCCATCACTCGTGTAAATGTGGAATTCCAGGAAAGAGAGAGAGAGAGATTCCCGTTGGTCACGGGGGCAACACTACCTCTCTCTGCTCTGTCAGTGTCTGCCATGGAGAGGGTAATCCCTCTTAAATCCTATTTGCTTTAAGTTTATAATTCACCCAATATACTGCACCACAGTGCGGCTCACTCATGCCTCTCCGGGAAACCAGCGCAATCTGGGCTTTCCCCAGGCCACAGCCCTCCCCTGGTGGGGAGACGGGCCTACAGAACAACCCGGTCTTAGCATGCCTCCACGGCAGTCTGGGTCTTTCTCTGGTTCTGCGCCATCATCCAAAGAAAGAGTGCACCGAACACAGTCATGGGAGCCTGCTCTCTGCGCATTACAGCTGTGCCGTGCTGCGTTTTCTCCCGCCTTCTTTCCTCCTATTTCTCACAGAAACAGGGTCCCATTTCATCACCCTGTCTCCAATCTGGACTCATCAGTTTACAGATCTCACGCTGTAAACTCATGGCAGTACGATTCTCCTCTCCCCCTTTTTTTTATTTATTCAAACTATGAATTAATATGGAAAAGTGGACTACACTTCCTGCTGATGTCCCCTGCTTTGCAAACAGATCATTGGCCTACATCGTAGCGTTCCAGAGAAACGGGACTACGAGGGAAATTCTGGAAAATCTACAGGGGGCGAGGCGAGTGGGAAGTGTCGAAGCTCTGAGACACAGAGGTGCAGCCAAGGCTGTGAAGCCATGGGAACGAGGTCACTCTGGACCCCCTGAACTCACACTGGCACCAGGCCCGGCATCCGCCACCCACCCAGTAAATTGGCCCCACCTTACTCTCTCTCTGTCCCACTCTCCTTCTACCACTCTCTCAGTTCAGTTCAATTTACGCCAAAATACAAAATACAAATTACTATAATAGGAAATAACTATCTACCGTATGTGACACTGTTTAACATATTGAATCCCATTCAGCATCCTCTCTCTCCTCCATTCTCTCTCTCTCTCTCTCTCTCCCTCCAGCTCTGGCTATAGGGCCATCACTCTCTCCTGTCACTGATCTGTTTGTGTCTCCTGCAGCACTCCCCCCTCACGTGGGGTTTGCCCCGGAGATGTGCCATCCCCTCCCCCAACTCCAGTCCCTCGCCAAAGCAAGCTCACAAATCAAACACCTGCAGGGAGTTGCCCACCCCCTTCCCCTTCCCCTTCACCCTCCTCCTCCAACACCCTCAATCTCCATTGGGTTCCCACCCTGATTCCCCCTCCACTGAAACAGGGGGGCTGGGCAGGTAGCTCGACACCTCAATTAACCCCTTAATCGCATTAAGGAGGGGTGACCCAGTTTGGTGTGCGCACGTGCAGGTTTGTTCACTCCTCTTTCGATTTTCGAGGGGTACCAGCAAACTCCGCCCACGCGTCCAATACATGCGGCTTTAATGGAGGCAGGAGGAGAGGGTCCGCACTGGACCAGCGGGGGTATGGTAAGCCAAAACTAATCTCTGATATGGCGCAACTCTGACTTCTGGGAATGTGCTTTGCTGATAAACCAACTTCAGATTTACAACAAATCCAAAAATGATGAGGCCATCTGAAAGCCAATCCAATCAGAAACCTGCAGGGACCAATAAGACTGCAGGAAGTTGAAGCTGTAAAACTTAAAGTCATCTGGAAGATCTGTCAGAGAAGTGATGTGAAGAGATGAAACTAGAACAGGGGGATCAGAAGAAAGGTGCCCCTCCAAACACACACACACACACACACCCCCACCCCTTGTTAAGAGTGATTGACAGCACTGGAATTTCAGAGGTGTCCCGTTAAAGTGACAGGTATGTGGTGGCAGATGTAGAATGGGTAGGGAGGGGGGAGCTTGCAGGGGACAGTGACGTGTTTCTAAGCAGTGAGTGACATGCAAGGGTTGGGTGGTTAAATTTCACAGGGGTCCATTGGAGGAAAACCTCAGCTCCAGCATGTGTCGGGGAGAGGGGAGAATGAGATGAGGTCACAGCACAATCCAGGCGCCACCCCCCATCCCTCTAACCCAAGTCTTCCCCCCCTTCCTGGAACTGGTCGCAGCCGGTCAGAGGTCTTATGAGTGCCAGAGCTACTGAAAGTCTGGAGTCCTTTAGCCACCATAAAAACAAAAAAAATCATCAACTTCACCATTCATCAGAAACTGTTACCCAAAGGAACTTACTGCAAATGAACTAACCCTGGCAAGAAAACCATTTACTACATCTAAATATCTATTTAAATCTGCGTTATTGTAAAGATGCTGGCTGGCCGTTAGGCCTTTTTGATGACCCCCAACAAATCATGTGAAATACTAATGAAATGTACATGCCTCCTTCACCATGTACATGTCATTAGAATCTCAATCTGAAACCAAACGGAAGCTTCCCTTCAGGTCGGCGCTCATCAGAAAGAACCGTCTGATTTGAAAGACGACAAATATTTCCGAAGCCAAACATAATCAGCCTGTCGAGTAAAATTTCCCCGGGTCAGGACAGGCCACATCTCCAGGCCCGGGTCCCCCATGTGATCTTTCCCCTGCAGACCCACGTGGAGGTTCCCTGGAGCTGAACTCCTGGAGGAGCTGTTCTCTGCTCCGCTGCCAGCAGGTGAGAGAGTGGAGGACTCGCACAGACAGATGGGGCTGTTTGCGGCCTCCCGGTGATGGAGATGTGTTTTTCACAGCTCAAATGTGCTGACCAAGAGGCACAGCTAATAAACCCAACAGTTTTAGGAGAGGGAGGTGGGGTGGTGGGTGGTGGGGGGGGGGGATACCGTTTAATGGTTTAATGAACCCTGTGACCCCCTCGCTCCAATCCCCGGAGGGATTTTAGGGACAGTGCTAATCTTATGCTGGTGACGCTACAGAAGATGTTGGCTGGCAGTACAGCCACACCGCTAAAGGGCCACTGTTTGCCAATGTACTCTGCCTGACAAGTGATACTTGTGACAGGTGCGCCTGTGTGTGTGTGTGTGTGTGTATGAGCATGTCTTGAGACAACAAGGTATCCCCATCTCCTCTCATCTTCCCAACCTGCCCACACACACACACACACACACACACACACACACACACACACTCACAGACACACACACACACACATTCCCAGGTATCACTATATTGCTGCATTTTAATATGCTGAATTGCAGAGCCTCTAAGTACAGGCTGTGTCTCCACAGCGCTGCAGCAGCCATTGCACTGAACCCCTTGGCCCCTACGCTCGCCGCCTGCCCACGTGCCTGTACCCCCAAACCCGCACGTACACACTTCTGCTCATTATTTATCTGCTTCTCATTGGCTATATTTAGCCCTGGCACTGAGGCTGCTGCACACACACACACACACACACACACACACACACACACACACACACAAACACACACAAACACACGCACTGAGAGGGGCCTGCTGAAGCACTTAGCAGCCAGTGTAAACATGTGCTAGTCTTACACTCTCCATTTCGCCGCGAGCACTACCTCAGCACACTGCTGCCCGAGAGGCGGCAGCCTGGAGGAGCCTACTTCTCTCCATCTTCCCTCTCCATCCCCCTCCCCCCCCCTTCCTCTCCTCCTTTCCCTATCTGCACCACTTAGTCTCCAAAAGATCTCTCTACTTCCATTCCTCTCCTCTTTTTTTCTTACTCACCCTATAGCCTACCTCTCTATGTCTCTCTTACTCCCTTCCTCTCCTTTCTCTCTCCCCCCTCTCTCTCTCCATCTACACCACTAAGTCTCTCACAGATCTCTCTCCACTTCCATCCCTCTCTCCTCTCTTTCTCCCCCTACACCTCTTAAGTCTCCATCTCTCTCTTCCTGCCTTTCACTCACTCTCAGATGTCACAGTGCCGTTTCTCTGGCCCTAAGCTGGAGAGAGCTAGCAGCACACATTGGCCAGCACAGCAACAACAACAACAACAAGAGCCCCATTGACCTTGTTCCTCCTCTTTTTACTCCTTCCGTGTCTCACTTCCTCTCTCTCTCTCTCTCTCTCTCTCTCTCTCTCTGTTGGCTGACGGCATCAATGAGGGATTGTTGTCGACCTTGAAGGGCTTGAAAACAGCCCCTCAACAGCCTTAGCCTCTGTTTTTTGTGTTTTTTTTTTTTTTTTTTTTTGGAGGGGGGGCGAGGCACTTTGCAGCTCACAGTACTTCTGCTCAAAGTCCATGGCAGCAGGGGTGGGGGGCAATAGGTCATCGAGACACCCCCTCCCCCCAAATAAAAACATATTAGCCCTCTATGCACTGCGGTCCCCATGGTCTTCAACTGCTTGTGTTAACAAATAATATTTAAAAGGAAGCCGCTAAACTCTCTGCCACTAAATGGGATACCAAAGTACTCATTAACCTTAACCAGCCATAATCAGAGCTCTCCATCAAACATGGCCCTGCCTGCCAGAACAGTGCGCAAGACAGTCTTTACGCGCATAATTACCCATCCTGAGACATCCAAACGTAAACAGTAGCCCCAAGTGAAAAACCAAGACAATGTAATTACAGGCAGCTAGTTACTGCCGTAAACCTGCGCGACGGAGACCGTCCCACACACCTGAGTGGGGGGCAAGGCTCAGGGTATCCTTTGATCTTTTCCTGGAACCAGAATGCAACTAAACACACCACCAAAAAACAACCTTCCAATTTGCTTCCCACACTAAAAAGCAATGGTCGGTCAAGAAGTCAATATATAACGGAGCGCTGTTTTTTTTTTTTTTTTTTTTTTTTACTGGAAGACTCAGGGCCGTCACACAGACCAAAGGGAATACACAGAAATCCACACACACATTCCCCATCATCCGCTCCACTGAAATCCACAAAATAACTGGAAAAATAAATGTAGAATCATGAGAAACAATGAGGAATTGTAATTGGATCAGCAGTAATCTTTACATGGCGTTAAACCATTACAGAAAATTACAGCACATGCTGCCTCCCCCCAACCCCCACCACCACCACACATGTACTCATACACAGACCCTATTTAATGCATTCCTCCACCAGAAAAGAAATGTATTCATTTGAAATCCTGTCACACAGTGCAATCAGTTTCCACAGGCCCCTACACAAATCGTACGCGTTTTCATAACGGCACGTCTTCATATTTTCAGTTGAAATAGCATTTTCATCACGTGTTCGCACCCGACACCTCAGACCCCCACACCCCCAACCCTAGCCCCAGTTCAACATCCCACCCCCCCCCCCCTCCTCGCACAACACCACCCAGATTAAATCTCGTTTCTCGGACAGGCGCACAAATGGCTGTGTCTAATCTAACGTCACGGTAACGTAACGCAGCGGACTGTTTGCAAGCTGGACGTGCATCTCCACGGCGACATCCTGCGCGCTCCTCCCGCCAACAGTCACAGGCCAAGAAAGGAAAAGGGCAGCTGGAGCTCTGTGGCTGGCCTGCACCATCTTCGCAGCCACGGTTTCGCAGAAGGCACAAAGTTATGCCCCCTTACGTAACCACCCTAATTTACAGAGCACAGTTGAGCCCTTAAGATCCTCCTCTGGGAGAGGGTTAGGTGCCTCTGAAGAAACGCAGAACAAGAAGGTAAAAAAAAAAAAAACAAATGCTATTCTTCTTTGAATGTGAAATCTTTTTTTCCTTCTTCTTTTTACAAGAAACACGCCCTAACAGAAAGCTTCGTGACGCTTCGCCGGCGCGCCCAGTTACTTACGGCTCGCAGCCTTTTCTTACACGCGCGGATTACAGCAGCCCTTAATAAGCCCGGGCTTGCCCCAACCGCGGTACATGACAGCGATAAGAGCTCATCTTTAATGCGGGAGGCTGGCCGCTGGCCGCGGGCCACAGTGGAGAGTGCAGGGGCGTGTGGAAGTGCCAGCTTTACCTAAAGCTCGGGGGGGATAAGGATATGATGGTCCCCAGAGACCCAGGGCCGAACTGCCCAGGAAGGGTCCTTCCATCTGGGGGGGAGCGGAGCCTTTTTCAGTCCTGGTGGGGGTTGGGCCTCTACACCTCTGCACTCTCCTGGGTTTGAGGAAAGGGGTTTGTTTGTGGGGGGGTTGGGAGTTTGGAGGGCTAGTGTCGGCCCCTGCACTCCTGACTCCAAACAAAACAAGCTGCTCACACAATGTCTAATCTCACCCCCTGCATACACCACCCCCACACCGACACAGAATATAATCCTCCTTAACTCCCTGCTAAATGTGGGCAACGTTACGGCCATTTTTATCTCTGGCTGGGAACATCCCGGCCTACTTCGATCCCTCCTGAGTGTGCCTCACCGAAGGCACGATGGAAACTTTGACTGGGGGAGTCGGGGCTACCTGCTCATCTCTTCCAGGAGACTGGGACTGTGACCCCGGCGCTAATGCTAACGATGACGCCGGTAGCAGAGCCCCTTTTCAAAGGGGACCCACTGATCACCCCCCCCCCCCCACGGCCCCCTCTGGAGGAGGACAATGCATACTCTGAAACTTCCTGGCTTCTGTACCTTATAATTAAGGTATTATTTCAAAAGATTTGGGAAGGGAAGGGGGAGAGTGGGGGGGTTGAGCTGCAGTGTGACTAACAAACTAAATCCAGCCACTTCAAGTGTGTGTGTGTGTGTGAGTGTGTGTGAGTGTGTGTGTGTATACAAGTACAAAGGACAGTCCATGTGACTCTTACTGAGTGATCATCTCATTCATGCGTATGTCTTACATTCATGAATGTAATGAGTCTATGGGAGTGGATCCACCACTGGGATTATGTTTAAGCTGAGGCCCAATGCCTCTTGAGTCGGGCCCTTTCCATCCCCTCCCTCCCTCTCTCTTCTTCTTCCCTTCTTCTCTCCTTCTCTCGCTCTCTCTCCCAGCCTCCCTCTCTCCCCTTTCCTCTCTCTCTCTCTCTCTCTGCCTTTGCCTCCCACTCTCTCTCCCACCCCCTCTCTCCTTCCCTCTCTCTCTCCCTCTCCACCTCCTTCTCTCTCTCTCTCTTTCTCTCCCACTGTCTCTTTCCCTCCCTCCCTCCCTCTATCTCTTCCTCCCCTCTCTCTCTCTCTCTCTCCCTCTCCCTGGCTGAGGCACAAACACCAGCCCCTTTCAGTGTCAGAGCAGATGGCCAGCAGCCATTTAAGCATTGTGAGTGCCGCTGATGGGCCCTGATAACAAGTGAGCATTGGTTGGAATGGCAGGTGCACAACCTCGGCCCCGCCATCTGCTACCACACAGACACTCCTCTCTGCTGAAGGAGGCCCCCGAAATGCCAAAATGCACCAAAAAAAAAAAAACTGTTTACTTTCCCTCTTGGCCCTGTCTTCTCCCCAAACACCTGACAACTAAAAGGAGAGGACAGGAGACCCATCTCTGAAATGAATGAGAGTATGAATGAGAGAGAGAGATAGAAAGAGAGAGAGAGAGCGTACAAGAAACAGAGAGAGAGAGACAGCTCTCCCAAAATAGCTCCTCTTTGCATTAGGGTCCTCTGGTACATTAGTAATCTTTTGAGCCTTTTGTATGCCTGAGGACGGGGTAAAGGTCACTAGTTTGATTTACAGCTCTGCGTGGGTGTTGGGGGGTATCTCTGGAACTTTATTAGCATTTCCCTGAGAAAGGGGGTGGGGTGGGGAAGACGATCGGATTCTGCCCAGGACCCAAAAGCAAAACAACCACCCCCACCCCCACCCCACCAACACCCAAACACCGACCCCCCCTCCCCACACTTGCCAGTTTTCCAATACAGATGGAAATATGACAGGAATAGCATATGTTGTACTTAAGTCACGAGTTTTATCTTATTCGATGAAAGGAAGAATTAATAATATAAATATTTATCATTAATATTTATATTTGCCAAAGAACTTCCACTGTTCCTGGAACTGTATCGGAGAGCAGATCCCAGCTAGCCAGGAGGAGGGCCGTGGGACCGTCAGCACGGGGCGTAAACAGGCCGAGTGCCTTGGATTCCGAACACCACAGCCACTTATTAATGAGTGGACGCTAAATGCCGGGGACTGTGTCCGCCCCGCCTGTGAACTCGCCGACACGTGGAATCACGGGCACCATGGTAACCAGCACAGTAAAACCCATCCCTCTGTTGCACAGTTCCTCTTCCCCCTCCCCCCCCAAACAGTTTCTGTCGTATTTCTTTCAAAACAGGTGTGTAGATTCCTTACCCTAGCGGTGTAAACACCTTGGTGTTCTTTTCCCAAACCTTTTCAGAGCTTTTGTCGGCGAGGAACAGCATAAATAAAGCCAATCAGGTTTTGCCACCAGGGCCTTTTCCCAGAACGCACCTGGCTACTGGCTGCCTTTTTTTTGGTGTTGTTGTTTTGTTTAGAAAGCACGTGCCTGCCTTGCTCCTGTCCTCCTTTCAGAACCAGCGTGACGAGGATGGTGGGGGGGTGAGGGACCGCCGCCAGAAACACACGGCGGTGTCCTGAGAGCCACGGGCCCAGCACAGCGTGTTCCCCGGGCCTCCTTTTGATGAGTCGCATTGGGCTACAATCAAATGTGAAACGCTGCCTGTGATGATCCTCACGCTGCTCGGCTGTGCAGGCTGTTTACCTCAGCCCTGTGAGAACCTTACTCAGGTCCCAAAGTGCACAGTCATGCCCAGATAACTGCATTGCTTCTCATTTTCTGTTTATTTTTTTGAATGTTTGTATTTTTTGTTAATCACAGCCACACTACAAACAAACATCCCCATGGTTCAAAGTTCTCCACCTGCTCATGTGCTACGCAGGCAGCGCCACCAAAGGATTGCTGTGTCCCTGTTCACAGCTCAATTCAGAATAGACCTCATCTCTGTGACAAATATGAAGACCAGAGAAATTGCTTTATTTCATAAATACTCACAAACTATGTGTTTTTTTTTTTTTTTCATTTCAAAACTATATTCAAATTTGTTTCTGAACATTGGCCTTCTTGGGGATCCAGAAGGCAGCCTACTTTTGGGAGTTTTGCTAAAAACATGAGAAAAAAATTCAGCTTTTAAATTACAACTGTTTACTATCACAGCTTATTGTGGATGTGCTTGTTTCAACGTTTTACAGAGCATCGTCAGCCCAATGAACAGCCAGCAGCTAGTTACAAAAACAAGCGAGCGTTCACCTCTCCCAGCAACCTTTGCACACGGTCTGCATTCCGATCGTGAAACGGAGTACCTGACGACTGATAAACAACTGACTCACTTGTTTTTCTCAAGGAGGGACTCTGATCACGGCATGCAGCGAAGGCAGCGCTCGCGGCGTCTTGACACCTGGGTGCACATGTTCGATCAGGACACTGGACGAGTTGCGACACAGCAGCCTCTCTGTCCCAGCTGAGAGAGGGTTATCCTTTACGTCACCCCAACACTGCCCTCATCACTAGGTACAATACACAGCAGCCTGTGATCGCAATATGTGGAATGACATAATGGCTTATATTGAGTGTCACAATAACCCTTAAGTTGTGTAACGAAACAACGGTTGTAACTGATCTGTGACTATGTGCGTTAGTCCACCGTGCTTCCTTATTGTTGTTCCTAATTTTCACTTTCTGCTGAGAATATATGAGGGCGATTGAAAAAGGCAGTACAGGAACTGCTGGAGGCAACTAGTTACTGTAATATTGGACAAAACAACAACAGAAAGTTTGTCGTTTAACTGGCCACCCCAGTGATTCCACGCCTAGATCCACAGATTAACGGCTAGCGCTCCTCACAACCAGGCATGAATCGTTCACGTGAGCTCGAGCTGAGCTGTCAACAACATTACAGTGCTGTTTCCCGTGCCAAAACGGGACAACGCAGTAACACCAAATCGACATTGTGTTCGATACTGTTGCGTGCTTCATGGTACTATCCTGTCCCTGGGACGAATGTTTGTGTCAATTCACAAGAACTAGGCTACTATACAGTTCAGCCAGCATACTGGCACATTCTCTTTCCGTCTAATTCATAAAATTCATAAGATTCAATTATTGTCACATATTATTATTATTGTTGTTGTTGTTGTTTCTTCTGATGATGATACAGTGATTATTAATACAACAATTTCAACTACACATTGATGGTCCTACATTTAATTACATTTTTTAAACTTTTTAAAAATATTTGTATTTTTATTTTCAATGAATGTCAGGTGAAATATTCGTGAAAACACTGAATTCAATCTCTAGATGATGATGAGAGTTCCTTACAGACCATAAGACAAGTGACCCGCCCCCTCCTGCGCGATTCATTAATGTTGTTGTACACAGCATAGAAAGCAAAGTGAGAAAAATTTGATTAAGTGCTTGAAATGCGCCATGGTGTAGCCCAGGACGTAACAAATGATGAATTGCCTGAAAACAAACTAGACTTTTTCCCAGGAAACGTATTCTATTGAATGCTGTGGTTCATGGAAACAACTAAGTAACACATACCTACTCCAAAGAAAACAGTAAGCGTTTACTTGGAATATGTACGTTTGAGCTGAAACGAGGATGTAAAAAGAGGTGCACTTGACAACAGATTTTATCATTTTGTTGGGGACGAGTCACACATTCCAAGTTACTGCTGTCCACACTGCGAATGACAAGTAGTGGGACAGATCGTGTTTACTTCACGGGAAGTGCGATGCGTTTTGGTAATTTAGAATCCACCGGGACAAATGTATGTAAAATGTTAGATATCCAAAGCATTCACACTGTATAATATCCCTTAAAGATTCGTCAACCGTCTTCCATGATATCAGTAATGTACAACCCTTAGCATCAACTCATCTAGCCCAAAATAACTGCGTCACTAAACCTGCTAAAACTGCATGCTTCACTTTCCGAATGAGCGAGCACCTTCTTGTACAATTAGCTTCTTCCCGACTACATCAAGTTCACTTTCACAACAATTTTAATACAGCGACGTTGCTGCATAATATGTGTACACTTTACACATTTATTTAAAATTCTGAAAGAATTTCAAACCGCCGCGTTGGCAAATATGTTGACTGCAGCGCTCCAGTCTACTATGTTTTTGCACCCGCATGTTTACCGCGACAGTCTGATGTTCCGATGGTAACATTTTGATTGCATTGGAACGGATCATCCTGCCAAATCATCAACCAGCGAAAAAATAAACATACATGACTGACGGCGATTTCATTTTGATTTATCGCTTACGACTCGCCAACGCCTACAAAATACCTGAAAAACATGAAGGCTACGCTACACCCGGAATCGAATTCAAATATTTTAAACCGTTTAAATGACTTCACTGAACCTACAAGACAGCACACACCCTGATATTGAAAAGTACATAACCATGGGCATAATGCTCGTAGCATCGCATAACATTGTCCAGCTTTTTGTTGGTTTTATCCTTCCATCGTTTATTTCAGAATGCTGACTCAATAAAGGATACACAACTACGATGTAATCTAAACGCAGATGACAAACGCATTAAATATTTTATACTATGAGGACCACTGCATGGTATGTTTCTTCTGCTTCAGCAGACATTCAACAGACAACTACTGCAATGGCTTTAGATAGCAGATAGAAATTCATACCTGTGACTCTCGACCTAAAATTTCATCACAAATCAAAAAATTAGTATCACCAAATGTCCATCAGTAACATGCTAACTACTGCATCACTGCATATCAACAGTGTGATACAATTTAATCAAGTGAAGTATACAGCTCCCACAAAAAGGTTCATAAACAAAAGTATCTATATGTGATAAGCCTAAAGCTGATACTTAATGCAGTATTTAGAGGTAGCACATATTAGCAGATGGTGGACCACAGTCTAAACATGTCATAGCCAGGTGCTGACACACAAATAATTTGGCATTAAATTGTTAGAACTTCAGAAGCCCTTCAGATAAACAGCCTGAAGAAGATGAATGAATATGAACACGCACACACATTCACATACACATTCACAGGCATTACTCACCTTTAACTGTTGTGGCTGTCTCACTGAATCCCAGGCTGACATAAGGAGAGGCATGAATTCCGTTGATGCCCCCTTTGCAGTAGCTGGCAGCTTTGAGCCTGGCTATATTCTCGCAGTTAGCCAGACTCCCGTCCATCAGGTTTAAGGCGATGTAGTTGAGTCCATTTTGAAATCCTGCCGAGGTCTTGCGGCACATGGGGCTCCCGTATTCCTCGTCCGACCCTTCGCTGTTCCGGACCGACACGTTCTCCACCGAGGCGGAGCTGTGCCTCTTGGGATCATGGGCGAAGGAGGGAAAGACTGGCGTCACCGTGGTGGTGGAGGAGAAGGTTTCGGAGCTGTGCCGCCTGCGACCCTGCGGGTCTGCCCGGATCACTTTGGCCCCCCGATCGGGATCCACGGATGTGCAGGGCACCAGGAATGCCTCCAGAACCGGAGGGGCCTGGTCACTGAGGGTCAGACCCTGCACCCCGCTGGTGGGGCTGGTGGTCTGGGCGCTCTCCGTAGTCTGCGAGATCGGCTGGAGGGGGGCGACGGCGATGCCAAACGCCATCTCCGTGTAATCGTCTTTTGCCGTGCCAGGGAGGCAGGCGGTGTTGATCTTCGCCTTGAGGTACTCCTCCTCCGGCTGGCAGGGGCCCGACGACAGTTTAGCCAGGGCCTCGGAGGGGGCCGCGGGGGTGTCCCCAGGTTTGGGCGACCGCGCGACGGCGTTGCTCAGATCGATGTTCATGTAATCGGAGAGGGGGGACCTCCTCTGGCCACTGGATCCCAGTGAGGAGGCTGGGCTCTCCGTGGAGAGGGAGGGCGGGGAGCAGCGTGAGGCTTCACTAAAGTCTATGTTAATGTACTCCCCGGGGCTCTTTGGCTCGGTGGGTAAAGGATGCTCGTTCATACTTGGCAAAGTCATCAGCGTGTCCAGGATCAACCTGGAGGGTCTGCAGGCTCTCCCCCTCAGCATCAGGATCTCGCTCCTGCTCTGTCTGGCCGGCGACGGCGCCATCTGCGCCAAATTGGTGGTGGATATCGCGCAGTAGTTCGACTCCTCCGCCGTCTTCTGAACCTGCGGGTTCATCAGCACGTACTGGTCGCTGTCGCCGTTCTGCGGCACCAGCGGTTTGCAGCCACGGGGCAGCGGGCTGAAGGAGTAGGTGGATCTCGGGTGCTCCCCTGCTAGAGAGCTGAGGAGGTATTCGGTGGGGGTCAGGGAGACGCAGGGGTCGACGGGCGACATGTTCATGTACTCACCGTTGGTCAGCTTCCCGTCCGAGCTGTCAACCGACAGTTTGGAGCTGCACCACATTCGCATGTACCCGCTGTCATCGAGAGAACAGCTGCCTGGGGAGTCAATGCGTGACCCGTTGACGGCCGTCTGGGGGTGCGATCTGGGGTTGATGATCTGTTTTGGGGCGGACACGCACATGGAGCTCATGGGCATGTAGCTTTTTCGTTTTTGCCACCCCCCTGCGGCGCCACCCCTGGAGTCATGGGCATGTAGCCGTCGTCGCCCAGGTTGCCACTGGACCCCTTGAGGGATCCAATTTCGATGTCGCCATAATCTTCTGGGTAGGTGACTTTCGGCGAGGCGGTGTGGGAGCTGCGTCCCGAGTGGCCGTTGGTGTGCGTCGCCCTCATCAGCGTGTACTCATCCAGCGAGGCGGAAGAAACCTGCGCCGGCGCCCTCTGCTGGGGCGGGGTGGTAAGGGAGTAGGTCCTCTTCCTGTAGGCTTTGTCCAGGTCCAGCCCCTCCTCCGTGGGCGTCCGCCTGTAGATGTGGCCGAACACAGCACCGGACGGCCGCTCCATCGTCATGTAGCCGTACACTTCACCCCCACTGCTGCTGCCCTCTCGGGAGGGGGGCGTGTCTGCGATGGATTCGGGCGTGTTGCTCCTGTTGGCCGCGTGGAGCCTGCCAACATCCCCAGGGCTGGACCCATAATCGTCGCATGACATGAAGCCAGCATCGCTTGGCGATCCCGATACGGAGGCACTGCCGCTGGATGGCCTCTGGATGGTCTCGGAGGTGGAGCCATTGCCGCTGCTGGAGGATAGGCTGACAGGACTGGTGGTGGAGGGCGGGGAGTGGGACACTGGCATGGACATGGATTTGCTGTGCTGAAGCGATGAGGATTCAAACATCCTGCAGGGTCTAGCTGTTACTGTGTTTGAGCGGCTCAGATGAGCCCTGTTAGCACTGGGGCTGATGGGGCTGCTGTTCACTGACAAGGGTCTGGCCATGGTGCCGTCCCCCTCGCTGGCCGTCCGTATCCGACAGGAACTGAACTTGCTAACCGGCGAAATCGCTGCCATGCTGTCCGTCCTTGATCTCCTGAGCAGCCCGGTCTGACTCGGCGGCAGGTTGTTCAAGTGCCGCCTGGTGGGCACGGAGATGGGGTTTGTGCCGGAGGACTGGCTCTTGCTGCGCGGTCTGAACTCGGACAGCTCCTTCATTGCCTTCATAGCCTCCAAAATCGTCTCGTGAATGTTCTGCGCCACTACGGAGTCGTCCGCCTGCATCCACAGTTCGCCGGGTCCTGTGGAAGCAGACCTGCCCACCTCGATGAAGAAAAAGCTGTCAGAGTGGCCGCATCTCCGGATATTCATAAGCTGTAGGCTGACAGACGCAACCTCCGAGTTCAATTTTACGAAGCTAATTGTCCGGCTGGATAAACACAGCCTGTATACCCCCGTTAGATTCTTGCTCTGACCCAGTCCTTTGGATTTTAAATTTACTTGCCATACCTCCTTATAAGCGGCATTCGCCGGCGTGATCATACCGTAGTTCGCCTCCTCGAAACCCACCAAAGAGGAAGCCGAATTAGATGCCGACCCGTCATACACTTTCCCCTCATTCATTAAATCTGTTAAGACTCTGTACCAGTTTTCCTGCTCCTGCTCGTTATCAGCGGCCACAGCAAAGTACTCGTCCTTGGTGTATAGAGCGATCAGGTGTTTGTGTTTAGCGTCTGCTCGCTTGTTGATGTTCAGGCAGGAGTCCAGAGGTATAACCCTCTTAGCAGCCGACTTGTTTTTCCATTTCTTTTCGTTCTCGTAGTACTCCAGTCTGGCAGGGAAGCCCTCGCTCTGCTCCTTGAGCACGAAAAACCGCTTGTGCCCGTGCTTCTGTTTCTTCAGATATCCGCATTTCTTAATATTGTTATTATTAATATTCACATTAGAAAACAAGTGTCCTCCTGTCGTTGGCGGACTCGCCATTCTGCGTCCTTAACTCTCACTTTCTGTAACTTGTTGTATGTTCCGTTCTAAAGCGCAAATAAAAAACCTCGAGTGTATCTGCTCGCGCTATTTCCGTGCCGGCGCCGAGCTCTCCATTCGGTATCTGTAACGGTTTTACAGTAAATAACACATATCACTGAGTGACTGAACTGAACAGAAAAACAACATGTGACGTTCTACACATCCAACGTTAGTTACAAAAAAAGAAAGAAAAAAATACACACACTCAAACGGAGGCGGTGCAACCTTGAAGGGGGCGTACCTATCAAGCCGCCTATTTGATCGTCTCATTCGACTCATTGGTCGAACTGACAGATTGATAGGGACGCAAACCCGTCAAACGAAAATAAACCCGCCCATTATAAAGTATTCGCTCCGCCTCTCCTAAGGCAGCTTAAGGTACAGCAAAACGTAGGTCAGTTATCTGTTAATTTGCACTGTGTTCTCTTCCTCATAGTGTTCCCCCACTCGCTTGTTTATGCAAAACAAATGACTACTTTTCAGCTGGGAACCTATCAGTATTTTTACGGGAAGCAGGGCCGGCATTTGTCTCACCTAGAAAATAGCTTTAAAGTACCAGCGTGTGAAAGGCAATGCGGACATTCCTCTAGGATAATGATAAAATACGTGTATTGAGAAACCATGGTAGTAAGTAGACTATTTATATATAACAAACAGAACCATGGCATATTATCATCCCAAGTGTAGACCAGCTAAATAATGTTATTTTTCCTTAGAATGACGATGCGCACTTCATCTTAAACATGTACAACGGTGAAATGTTTGTGTTATCATCATGAGTCATACAACATCTTTTCAAATCGAATGCGCCAGCGGGATTGAAATGTGAGTGCGTGGTGAGGCAGCCCACTCAGCGGGGAGTTGTTTTTGGAAAACTTGTTTTCGAGATCACGTTGACAACATGCGGCTGTTTATTCTGTCGGTAAAATTAAGACACTATAATTAGTGAAATACGTATAGCCTGTCAAACGAGACTAATGTAGTCAGGAGCAGATACACGTTTGAATGAATTGGCATAGGGTGAGTATAAATGAAGCTATGGATTTGGAAAAGATGTTAATTGAGCCTGTTATTCTCGCGTCAGAACACTGGTGAAAAGTTAATATGCTAAAGCTACACAAAAAAACGCTCGTATTGTTTTGAGATGGAAATGACGATGCATCCTGTCAAAAGAACTGAAACTTGTAACTGTAGCAAAGTTCGTACACGTGCTGTAAACAACGACACCAATCCCAGCACAGAGGAGGAATATTAAGGTGGCAGCATTTTTTCAACAGTAGGACTTCAGTTGTAAACAAGTATTACTGCGGTCACTGCGGTACACTGTCCCAGAAAAAAATAAATACTGCAGCATTATAAAATTTGCATTCTCCTTGCGTAAAACATGTTTAGCTTTTAATTTCATACATCTATGATTAACACCTAAAACCTACTAACTTTAGATACATTAACGTCTTTGAGTCAAATGAGATTATTCAGGTGTAAAATTGTAAACAACTGAGAAGTTATGTAGCTTCTTACGTATTACATAACGTGCCTGGTGGTCCATTTTGAGCACTGGAGTTTAGTTGCACGCCACGGCAAATACTGCCTCTAGCGTTTCCGACTACCGTATTTTTGTGTTAGCCGTGCTTTCCTTCAGAGGATGCTCAGGCAACTGGCTGGATCAGCCTGAATAAGTCCTTTGCATTTTACATTTTGTGAAACAAAATTATTGAGTATACTATGCGTAAAATTACAAGTTTTTTCACCAAAAATAGCTCGCATAGAGTGGGACTAAAAGTGCTGTTTTCTCAGCGAGTAAAATATGGATAACCTGGAAAATATCTTGTATATGACCGAATAAGTTATTTTTTTACGCCTTTAATCTGTTAGGTGATGACACAATGCGTAAAAGAAAGCGGTCTGTTCTGGTCTTGAGGGGGTTGTTTTGCTGCTGCGTAGTAAATGCGTATGTGCTTCAGAAGCCAAGAATCCCGCCACCCTCTGGCTGCCTTTTAATCTGTAATACATCTACACGCAGGCAACTCATCCCGCGGAGAGGTAGCTCCTTGCCCGGGAAAACACAGCTCATATGCGTGATGACGTAAGACTGCACTACACCACCCTCTGCAGGATCACGCTCCATTCCAGCGCTCGGTACGCAGTTGTTTTTGGAATAGCAAGTGCGGCGTCGCATTTTGGAACGCGCGTCATTTATGACTCGGAAGCCTAGAAATGCCTCGTGCTTAGCATCCTGTCTCAGATGCACCAAATATATTTAACCCTTGAACGGCAAAGGCAGGGCCAGTTTTAGGTGTTTCAGAAGGGAACGTTTTTCAGGTTAATTTAGCATATTTTGATACGTTATTAGAGATAAAGAGGATGGCCGGTAAGAGGGAAAACAAAAAAATATATATATAATCCATGTCCCTTAATCTACAATTTCACCTGGGTTGTTGAATTTAAAATGGTACTGCAGAAACGCAGGTGGGGTACAGAAATCAAGCCTGTCATATGCTGCACTTTAAGAGCTGTATTGCTTACTCAGCGTTTGGCGTGAACACTGTCCTCAAGAGCAAGGTCAATTATATAGTGCAGAACAGGGGTCAATTACACCAGTAAAGCACTGATTGGACAGATTTGGCTATAGAATAGGATCATATTATGGCCTGACATTCCCTAATGGACTCCATGTTGCCCATGAATAACTTAATTAAGCCAGACCAATATAGTTTGTTGTCTTAGTTCTTTGTTTATTAGGTGGAATATATTGGGAGGGGGTGGGTCTTTCGGCACTTGTGTAGCCTGCTAAGTAGTCTTGAGGGGGTTGTGCAGTGAAACTGTGTTGTGTAGTGATTCTTAACCCTTAAAGCCAGGGACCCCCCTAAAAATGTGTGAGTGGAATCTTGTGATAACGCCCCCCCCACACACACACACACACACGTGCGCACCCACCCCACCCAACCTCCTGAGTTGCTGCCTTCAATTTCAAAACAAGCGTACCATAAAATAGCCCAGATTGATAATGAGGCTGGCCAAAAACGGCTAAACGTGTTACTGGCTGTGGTTCAAACAGGAATATTTCCTCTCACAAGGCTTTCTGTAGGACAGAAAAAATCTTGCAGCTGACATGCTCTTTTGAACATTTAGTGTATGATATCATCTGGACACACTCAAAATGATCTGGGGGACCCCACAGAGTATCCTCACTCCCAAGGCAGAGAACCACTGCAGTACTCGTATGTGTTATAGAAGCTAAGAAGAAATCTACATTTGAACTCAATGGAAATTCACGATGAAATGTAAATATTCATTTTCTACTCACAGTTCGGTCAGTCAAGGGTAGTAGAACCAGTAGTAGGCTGTTTACAAATGACAATGCTTTTTTTTTACAAATGACATTATGATCCTTGCATTTTTGTAATTTTTTGCTGTTGTTCATCAGAAACCACAACAGTAAGCAGTTACCTGTCCAGGTGTAACTGTGACAATGAATGAATGGCTCTCATCTACCCATTCTAAACAGCTCACAGCTATGGTGGAGGGTGCTGTCCATATAAAGCCTGTTTGTTTTCAATCAGCTTATGCTCGCCATTAAAAATACCCAGGATACACATATACACAGCCGCTTCTGGGGATGTACAGTACACTCGCCTATTAGCCTTATTACCATCACTGCATATGGGCTTTGGAGTTACAGTATTCCCACCTCCTCAGACAGTACACTCACCTATTAGCATTATTATCATTAATACATATGGGCTTTGGAGTTAGTGTATGCCCAGCTCCTCAGGCAGAATACTCAGGCCCTCAGTTAGCACTACACCACTGTTACCACTACCAGTAACGTGATCCTTGACTTACAGAAATCAGATGTTTTATTCATTTTACAGCAATGATGGAACATATAGTGAAGAATCTGCAAAAACCATGTTTCAAATGATACCACTTTTACCATTTTTTTAAAGGACCACCGGATTGCATTTTTCCCCGCTTGATTTATGTATTGGGAGATCTAAACACAGCCTATACTATCCAGCTATTATTTTCGTGTGTAAGTGCTGCACATTTTAAAAATAAAGTGTTTCATGTCAGCCCAAGGCATTGTTTTGTGCAATGGCAGCATCACCACTCAACATTTGAAAGTGAAGAAATCTCAGAGTCAGCATAGCCTCCGTGCTTCCCTAATTCATGCTGTCATGTGTTTACATTTTCACAAATTCACCCACTTTTATGTCCATTTTTAGCCATTAGTCACTGTCGGAAGGATAAAACCTGAAACAGCCACATCCCCACATTTTTATTTTCTTGTACCTCCTCTGGTAAGTGAATGCTTTTATGCTCCAAAATTATCTAAATTATAGTTCCCCCATCTCTCCAGCTCTCTCACACGCCTCTAATGCATTGACTTTTGTTTCTGCCTGAGGTAATGGTGAGATAAACGTTTTGCGGGGCACGCATGTCTTTTGGGTTTGGCCAGTCTCTGTCATGCCCTCTCTCTCTCTCTCTCTCTCTTTCTCTGTCTCAGTGTTTTCATTATTCATTTCTTACTCCAGGTGTTGAAAAATGTAGTATTTACAGTCACTAAAAGGGCTATTATAGTGACCGCCCACATATCCCCTCTTCCCAACCCCCCGCCCCACCCCATCATTTTGAGCGTGCGGGGCCAGACACTCAGGTATGCAGACAGAGATGGGGGGTGCTGCGTCCTGCCGTTTAAACTCGTAAACTTGCCCCCGTGTAAAAATGCAAATCAGGGGTCCATAAAGAAGTCGGGAGGGTGCTTAATTCCGCTCCCTGTGAAACGTAAACCGTAAAGCAGGCGTCATCAGGCTAATACCGTCGTCCATCTGCCCCCGGCGTCCTCACATATGCCTAATTACACCATGCATATGCATCACCTCGTCATTTACGTGTGACGGAACATGAATTTACAAGTTCGTTAAATGTCCATTAAAGGCCCTTATTTATGAGGCCTCACAAAAAAATCAGCAATTACATCCGGAGACGTCATTTAAAAATTCCTTTGTATGGGATGGTCTGGCACAGCATGATAGACCTATAATTATTTATTTGTTTATTTATGTGTCCTTTTGTTATCAAAAGCTGCATGCGTCTGTTTTTGGCAAACTCGTGTAGTGGGTGATGTGAGAGGGTTATTAGGTGCTGTCTGTTGGAGTCTGTTATGTTGTGGCTGGTGTTCTGATCCCTACAAGAGGCTCACATCTGAACGGTTATATTTTATAATAAACTGTTAGAACACCTGATGGTTATGTGAGGTAAAAGTGGGCAGGTAAACACATTCCCCCTCCCTGCTGTGTTTGTTGCGTTCAGCCCTTGAAAGTGTTTGCGTCCAGCCAGCGTGATAGATCTCTCACCTCCATTTCATACTTTTCTTTGGTACCGGGGTAAGATGCAACACATGGGCTACTTTTGGTTTTCGATCCCTTCCTTTGCTGGCCGGTCACTGCCAATTGCCCGCACAACATCAGTCAGACATCAGACACCCGTCATCCTAGACCCCCACCCCACCCCCCACCGCCCTCCTCAGTTCAACTCCCTGTAGAACCAAGAGGGAACATGTTTGGTTTCATAATCTTTCACAAAGAAGATTAAGTTATTCAATCTGATGAGCCGGGCTAAGGGAGGGGGTCAGACTTGCCCCTCTCACCCTAATGTAGACACCCCCCCCCCCAAATGAGCAGCTGCCCATTGTAGAATTAATACCCCAACAATCAGATTAATAAACCACCGCCGCGGTGTCAGGTCCGTATTGTTTTGGCAGCTTGTTGTTGTTTTTTGACGTTGTTTGTCATCTCCCCTATGGTGTTTTTTTTTTTTTTTTTCTCCTGTTGTTTGGCCCAGCTTATTTTTTTGGTGGTTTGTTCAAGTGTCACGTTAAGCGTTAAGCTGGTGACAACATGTGTTCTTGGCATTAGAGGGTTGGTAATCCTGGCACAATGGCAAACACATGCACATGTGGGAGGGAGATTTCGCTCCAATATGGCCACTCAGTCCATCCCCCCTTTGTCACCAACCTGTAGAAACAGTTTCTGGGTCAGTCTTTGAGAGGGACCAGGGGATGAGAGGGTCAAAATAGTTGTTTATTTAGAATTAAACAGTGGCATCTCATAGATATGAACCTAATGGCTGGTTCATCAAACATGATATTAAACTGAAGGTAGCCAGCACAAGTACGCATTGTAAAGCTGTGATGTAAAAAGGTGAGTGTTAAACCAAAACGAATCACACTTTCATCGATGGGAACACTGAAAATGCTATCAAAATTAAACAAAGGGGCATGTCTTTGTACATTTTCCAAATAATACAGTTTGGATTAAAATAAGGATCAGAATAACACAAAACACTTGCTAAAAGAAGCCAAAGACAGTGGGTTAAATGAAAGGGCATGTATCATCCAGAAAGCTGATGTAAGGGAAAAAATCTATGTTCTAATGAGATACTGATTATACCTGGTTTGATTATTGGTTAAATTAGGTGGTTATTGAAAGCCATAAAAGGAGAGTAGCCTCCTTCAACAATAAGGTAACCGTAATGGAAGCAATAATTCTAATCAATAATGGATTCACATTCTTCAGATGATGTATTTTCACATCACCCTCATAGTTACAGATATTTCAGAGTTCTGAACGGCCCCTATTCCTGATGTGTGTATTTCAGAGGTTGTGCTCTACCTATTTTTATTTCCTAAGCAGATGCCAAACATTATTGTGACATTCAATGCCCCTTATCACAGATGTATCAAATCTGATTGTTTATCAAAATAATTAAATTGTGTAGTCACAAAAAAGGGTAACGGCTATGCCCCATTGCAGAATTGATCCCGCAAACTCTTTTTTGTACAGACTGTGCTACTGCCACATTTGTCTTAGTTATGGTTAGATAAATTCAGGTGAATTTGCCCGGAAAAAGGGGACAGAGCGTCAGACAGCCTTGTCATTAAGTCAGAGTGCTTTTTACCTCCTTCCTGGCTGTCTGGCTGATTTTAGAGCATGTTGATTCAGCTTTAGTCATTGAGTCCTGGGGGATAGACCCACACCAGAAAGCTGAGTTTTGTGTCTGTGACAGTCAGGTCTGTCTGTTGCTCCACTTAAAAACAAAGGAATATTTGAGTTTGAGGTCTTGTGTCTTTGAAGGTCATCTATCTATGTTACTGTTTTCTGAAAAGGGGTTTTGGAAACCGTTTTAGCCCACTGCCTTCTTCATCCTGAAACAGCAGTGGTTTTGTATCTGTGAAAATATGCTCTGTCCATTACTATGGTCTGAAAAGGAGTTTTGCCAGTTTTTTTTTTCAGTGCAGTGAGATTTTGTATCTGTGAAAGTGAGCTCTGGTCATTACTCTGGTCTGAAAACGGGGATGTAGTTGAGTTTTTTGTGTCTGTGAAAGTCATACGTGTCATGTTGTCATGTGAACCATCGGTGTCATGGGCACAGTTTAATCTCAGGTAGGTTATTAGCGAGCCTGGCAGATAAATCAATGCTGCAAGCCCTTTCTGTGATTGAGTGAGTCAGGGACTAAGGGGCTTGTGAGGGGGCTGGGGGCGGGGGGGGGGGGGGGACGCTGACTCGATTCGTCATCTCCATGCTGATCCAATCGGGAGTAACGTGGCGATGAGGTACGGATGAGTAAGTGGAGCAGTCTGACGTCTGACACATCAGACTGGCCAGGGTCCGATAACCCCTCAGCGTCGGCCCACCACGGTGAGCCTTCTCACAGACTTATTCCAGAACCTTCCGGAGCACAACCGCCAATTCGACACAACCCAAGTTCCCTGAGAGCGAAGTCTGGACTCCAGACGATTTATCAGAGATTAATTCCACGCATTTTAATTTTTTTTTTCTTGGGCGCTCAGACTATCTGAAAGTGCATCAGTGGCTCAGCTCTCTGAGGGTGGATATGGTTGGCCAGGAATAGCCGGCTGATGTCGACATCCACAGAAGAATTACCAGAGAATTTTCCAGCTCCGAACAGCCGCTTCAGATTGGTGTGTCCCGCCTACACAAGATCGTGATTTGTCATCAGTAGAACCTGACCAAACTTTGGTTCGTCAGCAAAGAACATCCCAGAAGCTGGACAGCATTATGGCACAATGGAGGCAGAAGTTTGTGAGGCTGACAGACTAAGGCTAATCTATTGGTAATGGCAGGCTTAATCCAGGCCCAGGACGACTTTGTAGTTGAAGCTGTGCTCCAGCTTTTGGTATGGTATGTGTCAGCCTTGGCTAAACAGCATGGTACACAGGGAAGAGTTAATTCCACAGGCCCTTATTTTTCACTTGTTAATGTTGTCTGTCCCCTTTTTATGCGTTTTATTTATGCTGTGCTTGATCAGCACTTTTTGACACGCGTTATGGTCCTCCAGCATCCTTGCCATCCAAATGGGGCAGTAATGGAGTACCTTTTATGTTGTCATTGTGTTATCCTTGATCAGTTTTTAAGTGCAGGCAAAATAGCGCATGCCCTCAGGGATTATGGGTGCTTATTTTGTGTTTTAGTCGCCGAATACTACCAGTCAATAAAATCAATCAATCATTATGTCTGTTTGTGCCCTCCTCTTCTAAGATTTTACTATGACTACTTTGAATTTAATATTTTCACACATTAAAAATATTTATTACATTTTCCAAACAGTAAAGATAGTTCCAATATAGTGCAGTATACTTCTTCTCACCTCTTCTCCAGAACTATGATATGAGATTTTTATAAATCTTCCACAGTCCTCCACACCAGTGGGTCTGATGGGAGATTTTTGGCTTTAAGGTACTGCAGAGGAAGTCTGAGTGTTGGCTTGGCCATATCTATGGTCCATGCTTGTTTGTCACCAAAAAAAAAAACAAAATTTTATTAGTCATTTGGAATACAAACATATATAAATATAACAAGACATAAACAACATATTACACCCTTGAAAAAATAGGTTTTCATCTATATATCTACATGTTTACATCTGTAAACCAGTTTTCAAGGAAACCAAAATAAATTTTGATTACTTTTTTTTTCTTTTAATTAAAAAGCTACAACAGGGGAGATCGGATAGCTCAGTTTGCTCAGTTCAAGTCCCGGCTCCAACCCTTCAATCTATGCCTCCTCTTCTCCTTAACCCTCTCAGCCTTCCTGTTGTCTGAATAAATGAGAAATACATAAGGAGGGTGGCTTGGCCATTCTCCTTTAAAAAAAAAAAGCTGCAATAGAACTTTTAGCAATAACATAAATGCAGGGCTCTGTAAAAGAGCATTTAAAAGACCAGCGAGAAAAGGAGAGGCCAAAAACGGAGGAAATTGTTGTTTTTCTGCTTTGTCTGCATCCAAGGCTGAAATCTCACACCGCATACAGGGGGCACTGGAAATGGAGAGGAAAAGTGTCAGAACTCTCAGTCTGCGCCTTCGAATGATATGTGCTGCCGTTGCTGTTGTTCTTTGAAACGGACTGGACAGGTGTGAGTGTGGGGTGGGGGGCTGGCGTGGTGAGGGGGGAGGGCGGCATTAGGATGGACAGGGCCAGCAGTGCAAGGTACGGACTGGGAACACCACGTCCCAGACAGCCCCTTCGCTCACCTCCACTGACAGCTGAGGCTAAGAGACGTATATTTAGATTCTTCACAATGCTGTGTTGCCATATGCCACTGGCCGTAAATCAGGGGGCAGGCCGACGGTAGAAAACATCGTAAAACAGTGTCTCAGTGGCACCGCGAGGTTCTGGACCGTGGGGCTGACATTATACGCTCATTGTCTGAGTCACTCGTATTTCTGCAAGTCAAGCAAAACGGGGGAGGGAGGAAAGTGCACATTTCGACATAAAAACCACCCAAAATGCTATGCAAGGGCAAAGGGAGCAGTGCCTTCCAATGCATGGAATACCCCTCCACTGCACACAAAGTGGTGTTTTTTTTCTCTTTCTTTTTCATTGGAAAGCACAGTAGAAAGACAGACAAAACAACAAAACAAAAATCAGCAGACAAAGGCAGGTCAGATGCCATGGAATACCAGCAGAGATACAGGGTGAGGCTTCCCGCAACCCTCAGGGCTGCAAAGTGCAAAACGGATTAACTAAATTTGCATGTAATACATGTGAAAGCAAAACACAGACACCGGTGTGTTGATGTACAGACTTGTTTTTAAGAAACTGTTTAAATTAGTAATGGGAAAATCAGGTAACACCAATTCATTAATTATTCATTATGGGTGGAAGTGGGTGGAGTCACCATATGCTATCACTATGCTAACGACAACCCACTGATATGCTACCAGTATACTGCCAGTAACACGGTGAATTGGATCAATAATTGTGTTTTATCGTAAATATCAAAATCTCTTGATTGGTTAAATCACCTAAATTAAGGGATTAACAGATAATTGCATTGAAAGAGATAAAGCAACGTACAGTGCCCCACGATCCAGTTCTTGATCATGATCCAGAGGTCATTAAGAGTTATTTGCGCGACTTTAATCTTGGAGGCCTAGAAGGTTGATCTCCTACCATACAGAAATGGACAGAGAAAGAAGTAGCAAAGCAAGGGTATATTCATGGACCCAGAAAAATAGTTAGTTTCTGCAGAGGGGTTCAGTACTGGTTTTGTCCAAATTCCTACTGATGGGGAAAATGCACCAGCTCTATTTATCCAAAAAAGTTGGCTTGCAAATAGCTATTTCTACATCAGAGGGAAAATGATAGCATCGCCGATAAAATTAGTTTTACACCAGAAGGTTGCTGCATTGCTGTTGCACAGAAATGTCAAAACCTTACAACAAACTTTACAAATGTATTACAATTTCAACATAATCAAGGGCATGTGCCAAGAAAATGAATAAACCTGGGGGGAGAAAACAATATAGATTCACACAAGAATGTATGGCGTACGTGCCGCAATAAAGCCAGCACCTGTTTCACATTGGTTTCAGCTGTGATGAAAATCAGCTTAGAATGGGAGAGTGGCCTTTAATTAATCTTAAGTATCTTTTCCATATTGTTTTCCCAAATGTAAATTGCGTTGAGAGAATTCATTTCCACTGCAGCTGTTGATTAAAACCCCCACATCACCAGAACCATGTTACATACAGTGCGAGCTGCATGTATGTTTCGCCAAAGAGCAGACAAATTTAATCAAGTTTTGTTTCTCATAATCATAAATTAAATATTTCGTTCCATGATCACCATGACTGACAAGGCAATATGCTCTCGTAGCAACGAAACCAATATTTGTTTTCCCTGCAGGTTGATTGTTTTTGTTGTCAGACTACAATTTTCCTGCGTGATTAACCATGTACCTTCACAGCGGTGATGAGCAATGTAGCGCAATGAATGTTTTACCATTTTTATTTCATAAGCAATATCGCATTTTCAGGCCGTCCTTGGGAATCTTTCCCTGCAGAAACGGGTGCATATTCCCCATGAGATATTGGCCTCCTCCTGCTCAGACATGCACGTAAGCTGTAATTAATGCTTTTCATCTGAGGGGCTTTCCTGAGGTCTAACCGAAGCCGGACATTTCTGCTTGAGGCCCTTTTAATTCATATTTGCCAGTCATCACAGACCTCCGTCACCGAGGCAGGTAAACTGAGAATGGCATTTCACACATGACTGACCTCCCCTATCCCAGGACGCAACCTGATAATCACTCTCTGCAGGAAGATATCCCACCCCCCACACCCACACCCGCCACCCCCCACCCCACACCCCCGCCACCTTTCCTGCATGTCCTATCCTGCCTCACAGGGACATTACCATGAAAGGTAATAGAAATGTTATTTAGTTTACTTAGTCCATTTCAGGCATTAGGATAGGGGATTTCAACGCTCGTATGTGGGTCATTTCGGAAACCGTTATTGCCAGGGGCCTTCCACGCTGCTGTGGGTTTCCACACCTAAATGGAGACCATCAAGGGATATTACCAGTGAGTGTATCTAGAACATCCATGGAAGGTTTTTCTTTTGTTATGTGACTTAAACATATATTTTCAACATTTATCAGTATTCATATTCAGTATTCGTGTTTGTCATGTTCTCATCCCATCCAAATGGGCATCTCACTCCATGTTCTTGAAACCTCGCGCTTTTGTTAGGAGCATCCCTCCCTCCCTCCCCAGCTGCCCCACCATAAAGCTTCCTCCAGACGGCCCGGTCTTCCACTTTACAGCCCCTGCTTATGCTTCTTTGCACTCTGCTAATTCATTTAATTTACTGATCTGTCCAGATCAAGACCCGATTCTCCTCCTGAATTAAGGACATGAGCGCATTTTGTAGTCCCGGGAGCCCTGTAAATTTGGAGTACGTTAGAGGCTAATAACCTTGGGGTCTGTAATTCTGCTTGTGCCTTGCCCGCCACCCCCCAAACCCCAATGTGTTTCGGTGACCCCTCTCTGTTAATGGCACCTTAATGGGCGGGGTGACAACTGTGCTCAGCCCGTAAGACCCCCTATCCCCCAACCCACCACCCCCTTTAAACGTTATAAAACATGTAGTAACCTCTATGTTCGGTTCTGCTCTAAGTGTGTGGGTCAGTGTCTGTGGCAACCATTGAGTATGTCACCCAACCCCACAAGGTTTAAGCTCCCTGTGGGAGGAAGGTCACGGTGTGATGTTATTTTAATGTTTCCAACACTGGGAGGCACAGTATAGATAGAGATGGCTATGCTCATGTTTGTTGGTTTTGTGCGACTGTGTGTATGCGTGCATGTATGTACGTAAGAATACAGTATGTGAACAAATGTGTACATGAACAAATTTGTGAATAAAACGTTTTTGTGAGTGAATGAGACATTGGGCCCTTTTGTCTATGAGAGCAACGCAGATGGTGTTGCAGAATCGCAACTCTTGTGTGGGACCTCGGGGTCAGTGTGTTAGTGTGAAATGTCTTCAACATACGGTCTCCAGATAACAAACATATAAAACGCACCTGGGCTGTTTCTGTGGGGGAGGTGAATGGCGAATGTTTGATTGGATGATATGTAATTACGCCATGCAAGGGCCATTGACTTCATGACATTCAATGCATATGTATTTCATGCTCCAATTCTATACAAATGTAAAATATTTTGAAGGTAAAAATGACTGTGTGTGGGAGTGTAAGTGTGTGCATTTATGCACACGTCTCTGTGGTTATATTTGTCTGTGACGTGGGGAAAAGCAGAAACACGCCCTGATATCGTATGTATTTACTTCAGTGTGCCGATGTTCATGTCCAGAGTCTGGCATCACTGTATTACAAATTTAGTAGTAAGGATTTATAAAAAAAATCAGCTTTTCTACGAAACGGTTTTGACCACAGTATGATCACAACTCAAACTGGAAGTGATGGCCAGACACGAAACAATCATTTAGAAACAAATGCATGAAAAATGACTTAAATGTTGTACAAAAAAAATGTTCAAATCTCTCATAGTTTCTTGCTCTTGTTTAAAAATCTGTAAATACCAAGAGGATAAAGCTGTAAAAATGCAGTAGAGAAGAAGGGGGTGGGAGAAATAATTGTTTATTTTAATTGAACCTTCTCCGCACGTAACAGCTGTTGGGCCGTATAGCCAAACAATGAAAGTGCTTGAGATGCAGGACCGTAAGACCTTAAAAACAGCTATCTGCATATTGACATGTGTTTTAATGAACCAGGAGGTTCTGGTTAGATGTGGAGGCAAGGACCATTACTGCAGAGCGTCAGGGGCTTTCAGAATGCCATCAATCACTTGCTAGCAATGGATTATCACTTAATCTTGGGGGGGGCCCAAATCTCTGAGCTCACAAGCCAGTTAATGAACAAACACACTTTCTGTGACCAACCCCTTATTAAACTAAAGCCCAAAATATGTTCAAATATGGATTTGATGTTTTTATATGCTGTGTAAAATTGACTGTACTCACCCTATAATTACTGTAGTGGCTGTGCTGGTTACAGGTGCAGAGTTCAGTTTGACTTCTGTGAATACCAGCAGGAGATATTTTACACACAGTAGGTTATTTTATTGAAGTGTATAACTCCTGACCCTCCTCAGCCCCTCACATGGTCTATCTGTGTGTCCTGATGGGAACCCCAAATTTAAACTACAGCCAAGGCCCTCCTAACTGTCACCTCTGTGACATGGCGCTGGCAAGAGGTGCAGTAAGACCTCAACAAAACAGTCCAGCCCCGCCTCTTGCTTATGTCCAGATATGCCTTTGAAGTATCAAAATGCTATCAAACACCAGCAGAGGTCAAAAAACCACATCACTTCGGTGGTATAGAAGCAGCTGAGGAGGTGACTGTCATACCATTTGATATCAATGGTAATGTGTTTAATATGGGTAATAGGTGGGTATACTGTAAATCCCCAAAAGTTTAGGAGGGTGTATTATTTACACGTAAGTATACCCTCAAATACACCACTGGTTTCTCGCCATTTCTTTATTTTCACCATTTCACCATTTCAATATTTTAACATATTCAGATGTCAGCAAACCCTTCCTTGGTTAGAACCACGACAATCAAGGCCACAGATTTTTGGGCTTAAAACAAAGGACGAGAGAGGAACGAGACACCCACAACCCTGTTTTACATCTCCAGAGAGGCTACAGTCTCACGCACCGTGAACATTTTAAGGTTATCAGTTAAGGAGACGCAAGGGTAAGGCAAGACATAGCCCTTGGCGGTCATGGTGACATACCAAGCCATCAACATGCCATAAAACCCGGTGCTCATTAGCACCCCCTGGGCAAAGCGCGCATCTCATATTTCAGCCATTGACTTGGCTTTGACAGCTGCCTGCATGGCTCCTCATAAAAATTAATAGTTTGCGTCTTTTAGCGGTATTGACATAATTACTGCGGCTCGTGAATGCACCGCTCGCATGTTTATAATGCCATGCACCAGTGTGCTCACGACCGTCTTCGGAATAAGGTACGAGCACTCGAAATGTGAGTAGCGCAAAAACCCATTTATAAACACAATAATAAGCAGTTCATAATCATAATTAATCTGTTTCTTAAATGATGTAAATGATTAGCATTACTAAAAATCACTGTCTGTGGCTTGAGGCAAGTTTGATTTTGTCACCTTATTTCATCACTGATCCAGCGGTCAGATCAACCTTCCAGGTGAGCTGTTACCTGCACAGGAATCAGGAGGACAGGCTGTCAAGTGGTTACCAACAGCAACCTGTCTCAGCCACAGACAGTGCCACTGACCAATGTTACAAACACATTACCAAGTCATATATAATGAGCAATAATCAGGTTACAAATGATTATAAACTATTCATTTGTATGTTTATAAGCTGTTTTTACATTACCCACTCTAAAGTGTTACCCCCGTTTCGAGTGTCTCTACTGTATTCTGGTACTCCTGAAACAGAATTTTGTAAGACAACAAAAAAAATCGATTCAGATAGAGAGTCCATCCGAATGTATGTTACTCCAGAAGAGTACATGTGGTTATTCTTGGACTCAAATGAACTTGAACTCTGTTAAACTTAAATTAGCACTGAACACCTCGTTGAAAGGGTTGTGTCTCTTCATTTGTAAAAAGGCTGATATTCCTTTTATACTTCTCCTTTTCATCAAAAGTAGTTTGTGTTTTTTTAATACATGGGTTACCATGGGTTACTGGTTTGCTTGGAAGCTGTTATTAACTTAAAAAGACTTGAACATATATATATTATAAAATCAGAGAACTATTTTATAGAGTACTGTACATTCTGTAAGATCTGTCTGAAAGGGCTTTGAAGTTTTTTTTATGTATTCATCACAGCCCTTTTTCTTGCAGCAAGGACTGTACATTTCGTCCTAAAATGAATATTTCTCTCTGAATCGCATCCATACTTCACCTTACGAGCTTTCCGGATGTTGGCCAGAAATTATCATTCAGGGAGCCGAGGCCTGACCGCTCTGGGCGGGTGAGCCGCACGCAAGGCAGCGATCGGAACGTTTAGTGAAAGAAAAGGTCAGACCTGATAGCGTGCATGCTGAAGCGGGTCAGGTGTCAGGCAGCTCCAGCGCTGTGTCCCGTCAAACACACCTCCTGTACACCTGGGGCATACCTGTTCTCAGTGCAGCAGTTATCCTCCTCCCTGTGGCCACTGTGAATACCCCTTTAACAGTTTATGGGTGTTTTTTTTTCCCCTTAACATGTACATTTTGTCCAGTTGAACGTGAATGTTTTTTTTTTTCCTTCTGTGACTTTCACAGAAACGTAATGCGATGTTATAAGAATGTTTTGGGAACTATCCAGCGATAACCTGGTAGAAATCTTAGCAATATCTTCCCAAAAGTGTAGGGAATGCTTTGTGTTAGCTTAGTGAATTATATATGCATCATGGTTTTCATGAGAGAATAAACAAAGGCAGAGATTTTAATATGATATGCCTTGTCTGTTATTACATTCTGTTCTCGAAGCCTTGTGGTTAGACACCTTACTTCTTGCTCCAACACCAGTATCCCAGAAACCCCATATTCCAAGCAATCCGACCTTTGGTCTATGGGTCACTTGCCTTTGCTTCCTATGGCAGTGAGTTCCGCTCCTTCAAGGGTCAGTCTCTGCATTTAAATCTCCCAACTGATTTTGCCAAAATAAACCGTGACATTCAAACAGTGAGAAAGAAACTGCTCATATTTGTGCCCATTTTGGGTCATTTTCAATAATAATCAATACTGTTAAATTCCATGTAAAAAAAAAATCATAAAATAAATGACATTGTTTATAAACATTGGTTGTTGATATTAACTGCCCTTTAAGGCACAAGCCAATTGGAGCCCAGGAACACTGCTAGTGAGACCATTAATAATGGAGGAGAGACTATGTCAACCACTTACCCATAATGCAAAGCAACCAGAGACTGTGCAAGAGGGAGAGAACCCTCCAGGTAACCCCCAGTGTGTGTGTGGGGGTCTATATGCAATCTGTAGCATTTAGAGAAAAATAACTGGCTCAGAGTGGACCATGTGCAACTTTGTAACTGGGTGACATTTTAACAGCATCCTGTTGCTGTTTCCTGCTCATGCAGCAGCACCGACGGCAGCAGAGAGAGAATGTCTGAACCTCACGTGCGCAGGGGAAAGACAATGAGCCTGTTCACTGCCTCCCAGCTCCATCGTGACCGCGAGCCTCCTCTTTTCAGGGGGGGGCCCTGGACACGTGCTGTAAATAAACACGAACCAGCCCCCCCCCCCACCCCACCCCAGGACGGAAACACAATGATTGAATTATCAGGGCAAAAATTCATATTGCATTTGACCTTTTGTTGTTGCGGGGGCTTGTACCAGTGGATGATAATTACTGAGGGGGAGAGTCAGGGGAAACAGCTGGTGTATTGATTGGGGTGAGTGTGGAACTCCCCTGTCACAATGGGGTCACCCCAGGAGGGAAATCCAATCGAGAAGAATAGGCACAGAGGGAGAGGACTCACTGTTTATGAGGTTTTTTGTCCTGTACCCCCTTTTCTTGCCTTCCTGTCCCTGCCTCTCCAGTTTGACCAAAACCAGATCAAGGTGCTTAATTACTCTTTGGCCCAAAAGCCTGAGAGCTGAAAAGGGCCTTTTAGTAGACACAAAGAGGAATGTAGCAGGTCTAAAACACAGAGACATAATGAGGGAATACACTTGGATCTGGTGTAACACATTCACAAATGGTGTCACAACAGAGTGGAGCAGATGCACTATCCTCCTCCAGTTTTGCATAATCATATAACTAATTCAGCTCAAATTTTACTTCTGACTTTTAATGACTCCAGTGGTCTCAAAAGCTGCATGGTACTTGTTAGTAAATCAATGAGACAATTAGAGAGAGCACTCAATGATCATTCACAGTTCTTTCTTTCTTTCTCAGAATTATCACATATTAACCCTTGCATGGTGTTGTATGATGACAAATATCACGAAAGGCTTCTCTTAAATCAAATGTCTATGTATGGTGTGTGATTATACTATACTTAGTTTATGTCCTTAATGGTTTCATGATAAACCTTCCACCCAAACAGAGGTGACATTATATTTGAAAGGGATATCAGCTAAATGAGATGTTTTACATGTTCCGTCTCTCTAGGAATATTCATACACAAATGGTTTTAAAAGGTTAAGCTTCACAGCAACAGCTGCTGAATACAATGCAATTAAAGTGGAATTTTTTTTCCCCCAGAATGAGAACAATGGCATTTTTATTACAGCTCGTCAGTGGAAGGCAGGGCACAGGAGAGCTCCTGGTTCTGTTTGTTTAGATTACGTAGCGCTGTTAACAATGTGGCTTCCCCTTCTCGATTTCAGCCGCGGTTTGCGTAGCGTAGTGGCCCGAGTTCCTCCGGGCAACGTGGCCGATGGCAGCAGGGAGACAAGGGGACCACCCATCTTCGCTCATGCACAGGCATGTGTGTGTGTACAGTATGCATGTACATGTGTGTGCTTTCATGTGTGTGTGTGTATGTGTGTGTGTGTGTGTACAGCATGTGTGTGTGTGTGTGTGTGTGTGTACAGCATGTGTATGTGTGTGTGTTTATTGGTGTATGAGTGTGTCTGTGTGTGTAAGTGTGTCTGTGAGTGTGTGCGTATGTCTATGTGTGTGTGTGTGTGTGTGTGTGTGTGTGTGGCTGTGTGTATGTGTGTGTACAGCGTGTGTGTGTGTGTGTGTGTGTGTGTGTGTGTGTGTGTGTGTGTTTATCGGTGTATGCATGTGTCTGTGTGTGTAAGTGTGTCTGTGAGTGTGTGCGTATGTATATGTGTGCGTGAGTCCGTGTTTGTGTGTGTCTGTGTGCATGTATGTGTGTGTCTGTGTGTGTGTGTGTCGTCTTTTCCACGGTAACATGATTCTTGCATATGCAGCACTTTTAAATAAAGGCAAATAACGCAGTCAGCCTGTCAGCTTCACTTGAGACGAGAGACTCTAATTAATGGCTCAAATGTCGTCGGACCCAACCTCTGATCTCCGTCAGAAGCTGTGTGACATGCGTCAGGCCTGGACGAGGCCCAATCAATATGTGATAAGAAAATGAGAGAATAATTTGCATGTTCAGCTAAGCTCACCCCCATTCTCCCCCTCCCCAAGTCCCCTGGTGACCAAGGAGGAATTGTGTTTTTCACAGAGACTGGTAAACGGACATGCTAAACCCTATCGATTCCCAATCTTGTGTGTGTTTGGTGCGTCTCTGTGCCTTGGGCGCGAAATCGGCTACAAAACGTACAAGGTCAGCATTCGAAGTTTTGACGATTTGCTCGGATGGCTTAAGAATAACGCCTAATAAGAACAGAATTGATTTGCAAGTAAAATCAATTATACTTCACCCTTTTAGATTTGGTAGTACCTCATTGCGTGTTTTACGTAATTTAGGTCTCAAAGCCACTTCATTACCAAAACACAGACAATACATTAACAGAGAACATACAATACAAATAGCAGCGCTCCACATGACGGATAAGTTACATAATTACATACATATGATAGCATACATGTTGTATGTTGGTGACACAGAGAGAGCCAGTCCTTAGGTCCCAAACAACACAGTACAGGCTGATTACCCGTCCACTTCTGCAGCCCTACGAATCTCATTAGCCCCTGAAGCCCCCGGAAGCCTGGAAGGATTTCCTCCGAATTGATCAAAGTTGGCAAATCATTTGTGCAATTAAGCAACTGACCCATCAAAGGGCAAAAATGCAGTGTATGACCTGAATGCCTGATGCATGTCACCTGGCTCGACCCTGTCCAGAATCGAAGGTCTGGAATGTTTATCGAGACTGGTCACCTTTTAGCAATGGAGGTCACCTGCAAATTTTCTACAACTGGATGAGACGAAGAATAAACTTTCAAGGTCCTTGCATAGATTTAACAAAATAAACACAAATGTGGATATGTTTAATTTAGTTAATTATGAATAATTGCAGTGATATTTCACGTATATCACAGAACCTGTGAACTTGAAGCACAAGCTTGTCTTAAAGATACGTGCTATTATCATGTAACATTTATCCACGACCTTTGACCCATGCCTCTCATGGTGTATTTGGCCATTCTATCGGGCAAACCCAAAATTCTATAAGGCAAGCGGAGCGGGTTCTCACATCTGGGCACGTTCATGCAGGCTCTGGTGTGTGTATAAAGATCGGGGTACTTGGCTTTAGATGATTGGACGTTGAGAGAATCAGCTGACGCCAGTGAGGCTTGCCGTTGCCTAGCAGCGTGGGGGGTTCCCTGCTCGAACTAGCTGGGCTTCATTTCTAGCCTGTTAGTGTATTCTGGAGAGGAGCTCTTGAGAGCGCTGCTAAATTTTGAATGCGGTGCAAGCGTCCGTGCTCAATGATCGTCATACTCTGGCGGGTCTTTTCACTCGGCAGCGCTTAGCAACCGGCGATGACCGGCAAGCACGACTGGAATATACTGGGGAACGGCTGACACGGGGCTACGATGACAGCACACACAGGCCGCTGTGGGAGAAAGACACCGCACGCATACCGGGGTGTTTTCGTGTCTTATGTCAGTCCATTCTGTGTCACTCTCCCCTCCCTTCCCTTCAATGATTTTCTCTCAACAATAGTTAATCTATGAAATGTCTCTGCTGTAGGTGGGAAATTACAATGCAGAAACAAAGGGGGGGTGGAGAGAAAGAGGGAGGGGGTGGCAGAGAAACGCAGTAGACCAAGAAAAGACCAAGATGCTTCTTTTGGTAATATTATGTCAAGAAGAGCTATTTTCAGACATGAAATGACTGGAGAATGACTGATACAGGTCTGCGAGGTGGGACATGCAGTCAGACACCACAATGTTTTTTCAGTTCTTTTTTCACAAATTGATATGGGGGCGGGGAGTGGGGGAAGGGTGAGATTTAAAAGGTTCCCTTTCATGTAGGACAAGGAAAGGGGCTGCTGGGACACTCGGTCTCCCGTAAAACATTGCCCCTCGCTTAATTTATCGGGCCAATTTCTCAAATAGGGTATTAGCTAATTAAAATGGAGAAGGATGGTCTGTGCTTTGCCAGAGGGTTGATTTATTTATTTATATATTTTATAGCAGTGACTTGCATTGAGAGGAGAACACGGAGGGAGCCCCTTTTGCTCAAGCGCCAATATCACTCTTTCTGTAGGCAAGTTTTTATTTAGGATTTTTTTAAAGGATTTTCCAAATTAATCGGTGTAATAAAAAATACGTTCTGGGCTCCCCGGCTGCGGGCTGCCAGAAAAATATTTTCCTGGAGAAGCTTTTGACATAATAAAATGGTTAGGTGAAATGATCTGTTCAACAATGGAACAGATAAATTCACCTGACCAAAAAAAAATTAATAATTAATTAGATTTTTTGATCTTATGAATTATTACTACCTTTGATTTGGAATATTTGAGCAGTCTCTGGAGACCCTACAGAGTTTATTCAGCAGAGATGGAGAATTCATAAAATGTGTATATAAATAGCTGTCAGAAACCACCCAGGTATATCATACAACAATATGCAATATTACAGTTGTCACCCAAGAACATAAATATCTACTGCATATATGTAGATTCAATGCCCTTTTTATTACAGGATTCTACATTTAGTAGATCTATAACTGACATATGGGGTATAATATGACAATGTAGAGTCATAAGAAATATTATAGCACTCATAAAAAAAAAAACTTTGGATGGACCTCAATCATTTTTTTCCGGCCTACACTCATTGTGTGTCCGCCGAAGCTCAGGTTCTTGATTTGTGGCGTGTATTTTATTCATGCACATGAAGAAAACAATGATCTTATTCATTACAATTACAATCCGCTTTGCGCAACGATGTGCCGCAGTCGCCGTGGTAATGAATAGGGACCCTTAACGAAGAGAAAAATGTGTCTGATGCCGTCTGATGGTGGGACCAGACGATTGGGCTTAATTGAAGAATCAGTCAAAACACTGAGGCAGCGGCGGCAGCGGCAGCGGACATGCTCACATTAATATTGCATAGCGCCTCCCATCCCAAATCATTTTTGAAGAATTAGCATATTCGCCGGCTTGTATTATCAGAGTTATTTATATGGCTTTCCAGGTGGCTCGGACTTGCTTCTGCCAATTAAAGCGGGCCTTCGCGTGATCCGCCGCGGAAGCGGTATCAAGTGTTACGGTGCTGCCATTAAGCCAGACCTATCAGTCATTAATATATTATGTACGCCAGCGCCAAGTGAGATGGACGGGACTCCAACCTGCTCCCCTCTTCCCTGCTTCCTAAAATATTAATGAGCGACATATGCTTGCTCTCTCCCACCCCATATATTATCCTTAGCGTGGCCAGAGGATGCATGGTTGACCATGCATGAATACGGGTCAATTATACAGTATGCGCTCCACACTAAGGGCTGAGGACAGTTTTCAACGCAAACAAAACAAAAAAAACACCTTATTAATGTTTCAAAAACAGGGGGTCATGGGGGCGTGCCTTTAAAAAAAAAAACACAAGTTGAATGGAAGTAACATGTCTAATTGTGTGGTGACACATACATGAGAATTCTTTTGAAGCGGATATTTTGAGAGGAAGATATACAAACATGGCTATTTTTTGCCAGCCCAACATCTGGGTGTATTGACAAAGAAAAGCTTATTATGTTGAATTAATGGGAAATCATTTGTTTAAAAAAGCTAGATTTGTGTGCTATTTGAATCAAGGCGAACTGCATCTCATAGCAGTGTTGAATTTAGCCATTTCACCCTCGCGCCTATTGCATTTTATTTACATGACATTGACACTACATAGTTTTGAAATTAAACATGGCAGTATTCACCTACGGTAGCAGGAGTAACGTCAAATATGTAAACTCAGGGTGGTTCTCTCCTATAGAAATGAGGGGTTTTTCATTGTTTACCAGCCTCAGGCAGCTTCTGGGTGCAATTCCCTGACTCCCACTCTGACCAGGGGTCTGTGTGCTTGGGGAAGGCCCTGAATGGAGTCAGTGTGCTCTCTCTTTCAGACCGCACACACTGTTTTGGCCCTTGGTGTTGTATCTGGAGGAAGCACTAGGGAAAATTTTGGGGGGTGGTAATAACTACCATTGGTTCTGCCCATGGTGGGGGGGGCAGGGCAGGAAGGGAGGTTGGAGGGTCAATGGAGAGGCAAACCAGGGGGGACACACGCTCCCCATGTCTGGAGCCCCACGGCAATGTAGACGTGTGTTAGCCCCTGGAGATGGTCTCTAAGGGTTCCCCCGAATCAGGTATTGTTCTGACCTTGCTCGAAGGAAGAGAGGAACCCCCTCAGGACCACAACCACCCCCCAAACCCCCCCCACACACACACACCCCCACACCCCCTCCACGTCAAGAGCTGGCACTGAAAGGCTATCACGGTCAGAGCCCGCTGGGAGCGTGGTCAGAAGGGCTGGAGGGCCTGAGGCAGAGTTCATTCGCAGGACCCAACCCAGGGGGACTATGGGACGGAGCGCACTAGGAAAAAAAAGCACAGCCCAGTATTCATAGGTACCCTGTTATTTCCATTTGTGTTTGAGGAGATATCTGCACTGTACATGTCTGCCATTAACTTCATATGTGAATGTCTTAAATCTGGAACGTGACAGTTTCTCCACACAGGTCCAACCCCCTAAACTTTCCGTGCTGCCTTAAGTGTCACAGAGAAATCCAGACATATGAAATGGCCACGCATAAAACCCAGAGGAATCCAAGGATAATGTATGTCTGAGAGTTAAGTCTGGATTTTATGTCTGTCGGGTTACGGTGCCTGTTGACGTAACTGGAAACATTCTCCAGAAATGGTCCGTATTTCTTATCTCAAAGTCAAGATACAGAATGTTTTTGCCTTGTAGGGGGTGTGAGGGTTTGGAGGCATGGGGGGGGAGGGGTCAACAGAGCAGACAGTTAGCCTCCACAGAGGCACGCAGGAGGTGGAGAGTAACATCATAGATCCAACAGGTGACCAGCTGACCCCTGACCCCTGACCTCTGAATGTCAGAAACCATGGGATGCTGTTGAGACACTAACAGCTACGGGGGAACACAGAGTGAAAGCGTGCACTACTAAAACACACACACGCACAGCGTTCACACGCGTAGTGTTAAACCCTTTTATCTGTTTTCCAAAAGCAGTCAGTGTATTTGCAATATTCTTCAGCATACTGTATTTCTGTACGGGTGGTTCGGGAAATGTAAATGTGATCTTTAAACAGCAGTGAAGTCGACAGGCTGGCTCACTGGTGTTTAATCATTTTGTTAGATTTTATAGTCTGTTATAAGTCTAGCGGTACATGACACTGTCCTATAAGTCCGAGCTCCCGTTCCCTCATGCTATATTTTAAAACACATTTATGAGAGTGTACTACATTATGTTTCATAACCTCTGTTCTGATATATCTAGGAAGGGATGGATTTTTCCTGCTTTAATGCCAGAGATTGGGGCAGTAATTGGGTACAGTGTGGCAAAGGCTGCAAACTGACTCTTTAATCCCAGAGCGAGGGGCTGCACACTGCAGCCGGGAGAATGCAGCATGTGGAGATACAGTGCTACGCTCTCTCTTATTCTCTCATTCTCTATCTCTTTATTTCTCCCTGTTACTTTCACTCTAACTCTCTCTCTCTGTCATTCTCCCTCTCACTCTACTTTCCCTTTCTCCCTCCTCCTCTCCCACTTACCTCTCACTCTCTGTCCCTCTCTCTTTCTCACTCTCTTTTCTCTCTATCATTCTCTCACTCTTCTCCATGTCCCCCCTCTCTCCCTCTCTCTCTCTCTGCCACGTCTTGTTTATGCATTTCCATACACTGTGCTCATCTCCTGCCCTCTCTCTCTCTCCACAACCACCAGAGAGCCTGAGAACTCTCAGAACACGGATCAGCTCTATAACCATGGCGATAACTCAGCCAGAGAGAGTCATGAGCCCACAGAATCGGTCTGGCATTCTCTCCTCACCCTCCTAGGACACCAGGTGACCTTTGTCTGCTCATATTCATTGCAAATACGCACTTGTGTATTTTTAGAGTCGGCGTACAGAATGGAAAAAAAACAGGAGGGTTTCTGAGGACTCTATCCTGACCTGAACACAGGCGCTAGCCGTTAGAGGATTAGTTTAAACCCCACAAAGGCAATGAACCAGAGAGTTTTGAGAGAGCTACAGAATCAAGCAGTCAGCTTCAGTTTATCATGGGATTTTTTTGTATTAAAACATGTCAAAATATCAATCATTCAATTTTATGGAAACATTTAGGAACTCTCTCTTGTCTTATTTGGTTGTTTATTCTGAATACATTTCCTGGTGTTCATATAATTAAAGAATAATCTCCAGTTTAATTTCCATAACTGTGATCATTGTAGATAGTTGATGGAACCAAAAACCCAAATGAGAAGCCAAATGATGAAAGTTCTTTATTAAGGATCCTTGTAAGTATTGATATTATTTATTTTAATTTTTTTTTTTTTTTTTTTCAAAACAGCCCAAAGGCAAACCATGTTTTTTCCCCACTTAGATGTCACAAAAGCTCTGGGTTTTGAAGGAATTTTTGATCATAAACGTAATTTGTATGCCGCTGGATCCTTTCATCCACCTCTCTCCACGGCATTCGTATTCAGCCAATCCACGAGGGAGGAGGGAAGGAAGCGTGATGAGAAATAACGGCATCAGTGAACGGCACGCAACCGACACACACATACACACGCGGAGAAGTCTCGAGGCATGCCTTCATTCTCATGCCTCGTGTGATTGATTTGGAACACGGCGAAAAAAACTGCGATGGGACAGCTCTCCACGCAATGACCCAGAGTCATGACTTCCGTGTCAGAGCCATGACAATGAGTAGGTGTCAACACAAAGGCGGAATGTCAACACAATGGCCAGGTGTCAAGTTGTCAGCAGCTGTAGAGTGGTTGGTCCGAAAATCATCCGTCAGGACGTCAGGTGACCCCCCCCACCACGTCCCCTGAGAGCACGGAGGGACCTCTCAAGCGAGCGCTATATCGAGGGGACGAAAGCGCGGAGGGGGGCGGTGACAAGACAAGAAGACGGATCTACCGCACGCTTGTGGAATCCACGTCAAGAATGTCAGAGTATGAGTGGTTTCCTGTGAGCGATGGGCTAGGATTGTGGATGAAAAGGAAGGAAGGGGAGGGGCAAAGGGGGCGTGACCGTGCACCCTCTCCTGGGCCACACAATCTCCGGACCCTACTACCACCACCCCCAGTCCCACCCCCCAGCTCCGCCACAAAGAGCAAGGCCCTTCTCTGCATTTATGCATGGCGTGGAGCCACAGGCTTTCTGATTAGAGTGTCCGGGACCCTCGAAAGGAAAAGGGGAAACGTCAGCGCCGGGCCCCCTCATCAATCTTCAGCACTGCTCTGGATTAGGTCGTAAAGAAGGGGATGAAATTCTCAGGTGTCCAGCCCTGGCAGAGCTCTCGCCGGGCTCATGCTCCGTGTATCTGCCCGCGCTCTCCTGGCTCCAGCCCCGGCCTGCTGGCTCAGACTCCCAGAGTTCAGGCGGTTGCAGGAAATACAGCCTGGTTTTGAAGACATGCCTGTCATGTCTTTGACTCAAAGGGGAAATTACCTCTTTAGAGATTAAGGGTTTGCAGATACAATACTGGCACCCTGTGACAGCATGTAACTGCCAGTGGGACATATATATGGGACTGTGTGAGGAAAACATGACAAGTAAAAATCATAAAAACATATATATAGCCCCAAATATTGAAACTGAAGTACATTCTTCATCCTGTGAAGTCAATAGGGTGCCAGATATATCAATTGCCATGTGGTGTATTTTTGGTTTATTTTAAGAGTTGCAAAGGCTTTAGAATGGGAATAACACCCCAGCGTTATTGAAACGTGCAAAACAGTCTCATGTTAAGGGAGAGAACAAAGATCATGACTATATCTGCCCATTTTTATCAAGCATAGGGGGCGGGGTAGGAGGCAAGATCAAAAAAAACCAAGCCAGCAAAAATATCCCGTTAACTGCATAAGATACCAAAGCCTTGCAAAACGGTCTTGCCCACCAGATTAATACTGGCAATTCCCAGCTGACAGCCTACATAGAAAGGCGTCCACTGGACTACTTCAGAAATTTGAAAGCCCAGCACTACATTGCACCCAGTACAAAAATGAACAAAATGAAAACACAGAGGATTATAAAAATGAGGATGGTGCCAGGCTGAGGTAAATGGATTACTTTTTAACAATTAATCAGTTTTATATTCTGGGGAAAACATGGATTTTATCAATGAATACATCCAGAGCCACAGTTCCACGCCTACACTTCCTCTAAGCTACCGCCTTAGCAGCCTTGCCTGGACATGACACTGTGAGCTTACATGAGCAAATAATAATTTAATAAGTTGCATATTATATTGGTTAATCAATGCCATCAATTGCTTGACCAAATGAGTGCCGAAAGGAAACATACTAAAGGTTGAATTCACTGTTGTGATATTTGCTGTGGCGGTTTCCTGTAGTCATCTGAAACAAAAACATAATAATGATACATGTTTTAAAGGTCTAACCAGCACAACATTCACCACAGTAAAGAAGATGGATATGTTCTCTCAATCCAACACCATCCTGAGTCGGTTAGCTAATGTGATTCGGCCCTCTAATGAGTTGGGATTTTAACACGTCGCGCTGGATGAGGCCCATTTGTCTCGTTTTTTTTTCTGTCAGTGAGGGCGTTCTTGGGAATGTTCTAGGGAGGTCTGTGGTGCTTGAGGAGTTCTAGAGATAGAGTATGACGCTTGTGTTCGGTGGACTTAATCCTTCGCAAAAGCACATCTGAGGCTGTTTCCGTGTTAAAATGTGATTGAAAGGTGATGGGAATGGGGCAGCCAGGGGGTTAACCAAACTTACCCTACATGATGTGAGGCAGAAGATGGTACCCGCTCTCCACCGAGGGGATGTCACAAGACGCCTACAAAAACACGTTTTGACGTACATGGACGCTTTCCGCCAGGGAGATCGCACTCCACCCCCACCCCCTACAGGTGTGCCATTTGTGTTCTGATCCTTCCCATTTCATTTCACCGGCCCAGTTAAAAGAATGGCAGAGGACATGGAGAAATATATTTGATCTGACTGGGTGAGTGCGCAGCTCACACAAGCAGAATCTAGGCCCATACAAATTAGCCAAGGCATCTGATGAGAGTGTAACAGTCGTAAAGAGAGAGATCTTGGATTTATAGTTTTTTTTTTATTTCAAAGCATTACAACTGTAACACATTTTGTTTTTCAAAAATCAAGTCATGCCAATTTTCCTTGCAACATCTTTGTTAATTCGAACTAATTTTATGCCCTTAAAGATGTAGAAAAGACAAAAAAATATTCAATGATGTGACATTTTATAACTTCAAAGCTTTACATCTCGAAACTGTAGGTTACCTTTATGGGGTAGAAGCCCAGTCTGTCGAGTCTGTCGTTTGATGAAACGCTTTTATTGTAATGAGAATGAGCCCAGAGCAGGTCCTTGCGCCGCATCACGTGGGAGAGTGGAGCTCCTGCTGGAGTCCGTGCGCATTTCCATTTAAGTATTTCTTCCAATTTTCCATCAAATAGGATTCTGAAGCAATATGACTTCAAATAAGGGCCCCGAGATACCGTGAAAATGCATTTGTATGGATCTGATAGGGGTCATATATGTTCCAATAAACAGATTTACGCAAAACATTACAGAATTAAAACCGAGATTAATCATCGTCAGGCTATGACATCTTTATCCCTAGGGATCATTTCTGTGCCGAGACACAGCCGTAAAAACCGGAGAAACGTATTCAATATGCATCAGTGCCCTTGCGCATGAAATAAATCACATTTCATTGGGGCCGGCGCGTCGCTGAACGGGTTAACAGTCGCATGTAACACGGCGGACGGCTACTCTGTGCTAGCTCAGAGCCGCTGCTCCCTTCCATGCTCACCTCAGGTTATTCTATTCAATCATTCTATTCGAATCTTTTTGAATATTCCGTTATTTATGCACGCGGGATTGTGTTTTGAATTCTCGCCGCTCCCGCGAACACCCGCTTCCAGAAGTAGGAACCATTTCCCACACGTGGCGTCTGATTGATGGAAGCATATGAATAATTGCGCCCCACTTTTACTTATTGCGGGGCCCACATACTTGTTTTACGGGGGCGCATATATACATGCGTAATGGCATGGACTTGAACTTGACTTATGGAAATGCGTCCAGTAAGTCAATGCTCCCAGCCGGCTAGCTGTGTGCAAATAAATGTAAATCTTATTTTACAATATGTTTGTTTTGTCGCCTTATGATTCACGGCTGGGAGGGATCTGCCTGCAGGCGGCTCGCGACATTTGGCCAGGCAGAAAATGCATGACGGGTCCAAATGTGCCGTGAAAATCTTTACAATTGCCTGTGATCTCTGCTGCAAGGATATAGCCCGGTGACAAGCCAATACCGTTATAGAACAAAAATGAGCAACCCGTCCTCTCCTCCCCTATTCTCCCAAAATATTAAACAACAACATGCAGGATAACAAGTGGGTATGAATGTTAGGACATTATAAAGGTCTACCAATTGATTAGTGAGATAAGAATAGTCTGCATAAAAAACCTGAAATTAACAAATTACACAATAAACAGAAGCCTCACTGTAATATGTTTAGATATGTGAGCACCATAGACTGAAATGTTCATCAAATACTAAAATGCAGTGCAAAGACCACTTTAAATTGGAATTAAATAGCATTGCAAGCCTGCCTTCCTTATATCTTTGATATTATTGCCTTACATCCAGATATATTGCCTGACATAAAAGCACAGTGTTTGGTTATAAGCCAGTCCTTTTTGTTGGGGGGGGGGGGGGGTAGGTCCAGCTGATCCCTCCCATAAGTGACTTAATTTGACAAATCACAACCTCTTGGAGGGGTCGTTCGTTTGGGTACATTGGGGTGATGAGTCTCATTGCCCCATAAAACAAGCAATGCTTCTGTTTTATTATGGACTCAAATTTATCCCAGAGAGATAAAATGAACCTTTGAGCTTGATTCAATCACATGTACTCAGTCTCTCAAAGGCCAAGGGGGAATCAATAGAGACAGAATATATTTTAGAACTACAAGAGCACATTCCAAAGGATATGTGCGCTTGTCTCCCATAAAATATAACATACTCTAAGAAAATGATGTCATTTAATGTCTGTTTTATTCAATTGTAAATGCCCTGAAAGAGTCTTGGTGAATTTGATTGGATTTCAGCCCTACCCCGGTATTCAATCAAATGCATTCAGACTCTTTGAACTTATGAGTCTTTTTAAGTGCATATTCAATTCAGTCAAACAGACCTGAGTCTCTGTAAGGGTGTGTGTTGCTGTGTTTTAGAATGAAAAGAACAACATTCCAAAGGACATATTTTCATGTCTCCAATAAAGGATAACATGCTTAATAAAGAATATATGTTTTCTTTCCAAGGTGTTTCCAATGAAACGCAATCCAATGGAAACCAATAAGTCCTGCATTTTGCTATTAGCAGCTACAAAAGATTGAAACTCATACATTACAAACGCGTCCCATATTTTGCATCAAGCCACGAGTCAAGCGTTTATAAAAAGAGAATCTTCTTTGTGCATCTTTGCAGTCATTAAGATGATATGTCAACACAGTGTCTGTTTCCATTAAAAGAGATGCACAGGAATGCTGAGAAGGTTTCCACAGTCATGCAGGTGCATGCTGCAGGGAGCACGGCCCATGTGCTGTTCGGAGGGTGCCTTTTCTCCATTTACATACAGAGAAATGGCAATCAAGGCAATTAAGGTCAAGCACCTAATTCAGGCATAATAACAGGACTTACATCCAAGCTTTACATGACAAAACCGCCCATTAAATCACTACTCCCTGCCCAGGCGGTTTCCTGAACCAAAGCCATGGAGGTATGATGGGGACATTCCACCTTTTATGTTACACTACATCATTCTGACTGTGAGGAAATCTCTGATATCATGTTTTTTTTTAACAGAATAAGTCTAGATTTCTTTTCTTTCTCCTCAGTCTGAATTCAAAATGGCTGGGGAGGGAGTTAATATGTTCCTGTGTTTATTTTAACTTTGTTCTTTGTTATTAGTGGGCTTTTATTTGGTGTTCAAGCTTTCCTCACACTCTCTGCCCAAGAATGTTTACGGCAGCCTCTTTTTGCGTGTCAGAGGGGCTCTCTGATTCCCACACTGAAATTCAGGACAAAAATGACAGCTTATGCGAGACAGTCTGGGAGCCTAAGAGGCTACCTGCCCCTGCGGTAATCCTGTGTCTTTTTTAGGCATGCAGAATTCCAGTCTGGTTCTCAGAATGGCTCTCTATTGGTCAGTCGCGCGGGGAAAAGTCATGTGCCGTTTTATCATCTGATATAATATGTCCTTTCAATGTCCCCGCAGCCCTTACTCTAGGTCACTGAGAGAGAAAGAGACAGAGAGAGAGAGCGTGTGTGAGAGTGTTTAATAAAAATAATAATTATTATTACTATTATTACTACTACTACTATTTGCATCTTCCTTCTGTTTATTTTGATGGAGACAAAAATAAATGTGCATTGATGTATTGAGAGTACAATCATCTGATGTGTTGTACTGAAGTATTTATAGCTTGTGCTGGTTTGCTAGCCCCATCCCTTTGGGAAAATAAGTAAAAATTAGAGGAGAAAAAACCGAAATAAGATTAAAAGCATGACATCTGGTATGTGCTTCAACAATATGAAACCCGTTTGTCATGCCAAAAAAAAGCCAAATTTGAACAATTTGAAATGAGAAAAAGAGTGCAATGTCCATTAAAAGCAATGTCCAGCTGTCACTTAACCAGGCGGTGAACCCAGTCTCACCTGCCTGACGAGCGTTCTGTCTACATGAGCATTAAATCTCAATCATGAGTAATATTGCTGTATGATTTATCCCTCCATTTTCTGGTTTGAAGATTATCCATTTGTGAATATTGGGTGTGACATGATACAATGGGGACCATCAATGAGTGTGATTCCACCCTCACTAGACATTAATAATGTTCAGGGTTAGACATTAGTCATCCTGTCCACTGCCACAAAAAGACAAAGCAAGGACCCGATGGAGACAGCTGCAGCAGCGGTGATAAACAACAAGTAATGGGCCCAAGCTCCAGTCACAGATACCAGGACTCTTCAGCTCACTGACTCGAGGTATAGTTCCACTTTCATAAATCTGTGCTCTGATACACACTAAAACGTCCCCTTTTACATTTCCGTTACAAAAAATATACAGGCATGGTTTCAAATGTTCGTCTGAAATTCTTCCAAGATTCTTGGCCAAGATTCAATCGAAGTTTGTCCTTAAATTGTAATTACAATGGACTAAGAATGTTATGCTTTTTTCTACAGAAACAGTCTGGCAAGTAAATGTTCATAATTGCTGAGGATCCCAAACTGTGAGGGTGAGAAAAAATGAAGGTTTACATTTAGTTGTGAGCCAAAGTTAAGGGCAAATGCTGATTCAGTCCCAGCTCTTTTCTTCTGTCCACGGGGTAATTAAGGTAAAGAAAGGATACTAGTTTTTTCTTTGAAAAATAAAACTTAAATTATGTATTTTCATGGACAAATACAAAAGCACAGGTGAACATACTGTAGCACAGTTGTTTTCCACACATTGCCCTCTTCAGCACAGTTTTGATTGCTGAGATATCTTGGGTAACTGAGCTTGCATTATATTCCTTGACAAAAAGAAATATAACAGTGAACTACCCACAACGTTATTATTTTTGCATTTTTTATAATACTCATTGGTGATAATTATGATTGATAGCAGAGCTACTGTTTATATTGAATCTAAATCCATTACTGCTTTAAAAATGCAGAGTGGCTGCTGTCATGTGTTTTTATGGTGATGGCAATGAACAAATTTGAATTTGAATTTGAGGTCAAGGAGGTAACACGGGGGTAGATCTCTGATTGGTTGGAACTTGGGGCATGGATGGGCTCCATGCCCGTGTTTGTGTTTGTGTTTGAGTTTGAGACGGAACATTAAAGCCCAGCAGATTTGCTGTTCCAAGGAAGCGCTGTTTTCATCCTGAATACAGTACAGTACAGCCGATCTCGCTCTCTCTCTCTCTCTCTGTCTCTCTCTCTCTCAATTTCAATTTCAACGTGCTTTATTGGCATGACATGGGCTGTGTTGCCAAAGCAAACGGTACAATTAACACAATTAATAATAACAGCTCAGTGCCGCTGGTGTGTGTGGTCACATCTCTCGGTGGATGGTAGGAGTTGTGACACTGCAGGAATGAAAACATTTTATCACCCGGTCTTGTGATGTTAGAGGAATCCAAGTCCTGATGACGCACATCAAGTGGGTACAGCCAATGTGTGGCAATGCAGCCCGCCTTCTCAACCTCTTTCTGTCTCCCTCTTTCCCTCTTCTTCTCTCTCTCTCTCTTTGTCTCCCAGTTTCTCTTTCTGTCTCTATCTCTCTATCTCCGTCTCATTGCTGCGATTGACCTTCAGGTAGAGAAATAATGTCCCCTTTGTCTGTTGGGGGAAGCTGTTTTCCAAATGCTTTCATGTCTGTCCCAGACTAGAGAGTTAGTTCAGTTTGATGGCTGCTCACACGATTAAAACAGGGGGTGTTAAAAATAAGACAATTAAGGGGTACGGACATTCATGTTGTCATTGTGGGGTGCAAAAATGGAAATGTACAGTATATGAGCAGAAAATTGATGATTCGACATGGCCGAGGGCAACAGATGGACTTGGTGTTCCGGATGAGGGCGAAGGTCAGGGTCATGATAGAGTTTAAATATTAATCCCATCTGCTTTAAGGGAACTGGGTACATCCAAGAAACAGTATGCTACCCTGGGGGAAAGTGGCCTTATTCTTACAAATTAATTGGACGTTGCTTGTTGTTTGTGTGTCTGTGTGTGCGTGTATCTGTGTCCTTTGTACAGATTGGTTGACATGACAAAGTAAAGCCTCTCTCTCTCTCTCTCTCTCTCTCTCTCTCTCTCTCTTTCTCTCTCTCTCTCTCTCTCTTTCTCTCCTCAGTCCTGGGCTTTCCTGTTCCATATGCTGTTATGTAACTGTACGTGTCAGGGTCTCACCTTTATTTCTGTGCTGTAACATGGCAGCTGCTGAGCCACGGTTGGTTCAGGGTGTGAGAATCTGAGCTCGGGCCCTCCTGCTTCCTTGTGGCCTCCTGGGAAAAGTCTTGGATTCCCTTTGACATTTCACCCAGTCGACTGGTCTCCAAATGAAGGTGGCTCAAGGTTCATTACATCAGCCATCGGAACCAGGCCCATTCTGAGTCTGGGCAGCAGCTTCCTCTCTGAAATTATCCATTCAATGAGAAGTCAGGAGTCACATGACTAATCACTGTAGCATTGGCAGACCTTTTGATTGGAATGGCCAGTTCTGAGGCAGATTGAGCTAGATTCTGTCGAAGTGACAGCAGTCATCTAAGAAAGTTTGCAAATAGTTTGTAAACTTGCTTTATTGTTTACTTGTTGGGAGAGGGGCTTCAGGATTCAATCTCGACCTTTCAGGTCTCTCTGTGACATACTGTTTCTCATTTCCTGTGCTTGGGGGGTGGGGGTTTGCAATTATGTGCACTGCGACACAACATTAAATGACAGGCAAGCCACCATGACAAGTGGTGAAGCTCTGTTTACAAGCACCATGCATTTATTTCAAAATCATTATCGTTGCACTCCGGACACCAATAAAACAAACCAACAGCTTGCACCTCCGTTATCTAGAGTCATTAGTCCGAATCTATAAATTTCTGTGAAACGCAATTAATGGGCCTTTAAATTGTAATGTGGCATATTGTGGCCTCAACGCCTCGGGACCGTAACCTCCCTTGCATATCCCCAAGCTAATGTTAAATCAATGCCAAAGACATATCGCCGTAACCAAGAGACCCACGCATCACCAGCCACTGTGACTCAAGGCGATGTATATTACCGTGGAGATGGCAGGTGCAGCGTCTGGCTTTGCCATGTCATTGGCACCACAACGTAAATCCAGGAGGAGCCAGTGGGCCAGTAGTATTTTGTTTGGGTTGGGAGGGCAAGAGTTTCACGCTACCTTACGATAGTCGAACAAGACCATTTCCAATGACCATGGAAATAGCAAATCAGATCCATTTTTTTATATATATTTTTTTTGACCTTTTGGATCTATATATATTTCCTTCTCTGGATATTAATGGAAAAAAGAACAACATACTGCGCAGACAACAAAATGTGTAGTTTTAACATAATTTTATTTTTTTTAATATGTATGAAAATGTGTATACAAGATTATGCAAGAATATAAGAATATTATATATATGGTAGAATATTCCTGATTTCCCGCAGGCCATTTTCCCAGGATGTGGGATTTTATATCAGGCTGCAGTGACGTTCTGCAGCAGACCTTTTACATTTTACAGGTGCTGCAAACCCCCAGATGAGTGTGGCATGGTGGCGATGCGTACAGCAGGCTTTTTTATTAATATGACAAATGTGACTGCCAAGGCGGATCGCTGCCAGAGAGTCCTGTGACATCGTGCTGACGCTCGCATGATCTGTGAGTCGGTGTTCCACCCCGCCGCAATCCGTTACTGTCACATGACCCTGACCGAAAAAGCAAGGTTTCCCTCCCGCTCTGTCTCAAGGTTCTAGAAACTTCTGTTTGTATGTGTGTTTCCCCAGAGAGGGAAAAGGAATGATCCGGTCAAGAATCTTGCATGAGAAAAAAAAACAACATGTATAAAAAAATTTTAAAAAATGAAAACCGCACAAAATCTGGCGAATGGTTACTCACCATCAGGGCCGCAGAGTGCAGCAAATCCACTCCTGAAATTGGTTTACGACGTAAAGTGGGTCAGTGTATTGAAAAATCTGGACCACCTACAGCGCACAGGAAAAAACTGTCCCTGGGAGGCAAGTTTAGAAATGATGATTTACACAGTGACTTGTCCTCCTGTCGCTGCCTCAGCAGCCTTTTAACAGCGTATTACTTCACCCTACTGACCTGGCGAGACCATGGCCACCCTGCTGCTACACAAACACATACTACCTCATACACATACATACATATATATGCAAACTCTCTCTCTCTCTCACTCTTAAATATGCAAACACACACACACAAACACACAAAATCCCAGTCACTTATATACACAAAATACACACACCCACTCTCAGTCACACACTCAATCATTCTCACTCATTCATTTAAAAACACAGACATATTTACTCACTCATATATATATATATATCGCTATCTCACTCAGACACATGCGCACACACTCTCTCTCGCACACAGTCTGTCTTTTTCATTGACTCATGCACTTACAAACACACACACACACGCACACACACCCACACTCACTCTTGCTTCTTGCTTTTGCAAACACAGGGGAGAAGAGCCCTTGGCTAGATTTGTTGGCAGCAGATGTACAGAGATATGGCTGTGATATTACAGCAGCATGGGCCCAGAGAACTGCACAGAGAAGTCAGAGGGGTGCATGATCAAAACAAGTCTCCTGCTGACCATCAGAGGAAACGTAATGTGCGGTAACACTTCAGACCTTAGACAGCTAGGGCTATGAAATGAGCTATGCCACACAGTCCTCAAAGAAGGGAGGGGTGTTCCAAAACGCTTGTGTGAAGGAATGAAGAAAACGTGCTAATCGTTTGCCTAGCGCTGCATGTAATTTCAGAATGTGGATGAACACATACCGGTTCTATGACAGTAGGGGAGACAATGTAATGGCACACAACCCTTCAAAACAAAAAAAAAAAAAAAGAGAACGAGACGGAGTCCTGAAAACCCTTGTGCGAATTTGTTCTCTGGAGGTGGGGCCGGCACTTTTACGGTCTGGCTGTAGCATATTTAACCCCCTCCTGAGATGCTGAGGGGCACTCATGAGCAGAAATCCTGTCAACTCAGCACCCTGTGGCATAAGCAGTTTTTTCCCATCATTTCCCCCCCCCAACCCTCCGTCCCACATGACCCCCTGTACCCCCTCCCCTTCCCCCACCAACACGCCCCTGACCAAGAATATCCCAAGCAGTGTCCATCGGTGGAGTGGCTTCCCTCCATGGGGGGGGAGCGTTCTGAGCATCCTTTGCCCCAAGGAAAGGAGGAAGAGGAGGAGGAGGGGGAAAAAAAAACCTGTGACACATTCATTCATCCTTTTGAAAGGTTACAACCCCCTGTTCACGTCTCATTCCTGGGGGGTTGGGTAGTTTCAGGGACAAGGGGATAGCTGTCACAGGAGCAACTCGCACCTTTAACGAGGGGGAGGGGGGGTGATAGGAGGTGTGGGGTTCAAGGGGGGATGGGTGAGGTGGGGGGGATATTGCCGCAAAATGCCTCTCCGCTGTCTCCACTTTAATAATTCAACATCCGCAGGGCCTGTGCATCCATTAAAACCTTTCTAACTCTTTCCCATAAGAGAGGACAGAGACAGGCCTGTGCCCGGACCCACAGTCAAAGCTCCCATTCAGTATGCTGCTTTTCCAATCATCCTACCTCAGGACTGGGGCTTAGGAACCATGCTGCTGCTTGCTTTGTTAAGTTTTGATCCCCTCCCCCACTTCACCCCCCCGACCGCAGCCCCACACCACCCCGTCTGATGTCAGCCTGACCTTCGTACATAAAACAATGCACCCCCAACATAATTAATGACCCCTCGTCAGAATATGAGGCTTTAACGCCAATGAACCCGCACCGTTTCTCAGTCATGTGCTACTTAGCTATTGTACCTCATGGTCGAGAGCCCCAGGCTATGCCAAATGCAGTCTGTCTGACAATAGCCATATGCTCGACATCACCAACGCTTTATGTCCAAAAAGTTAATGTTATGACAGAAAGTTATACGATTGTGTAAAGACACTAAATTAATCCTGTGGGTGCAATCATTTCTTTAACCTAGTTGGAAGGAGGGGAATCTGTGTTCTTTTTTGCCCTTTCCCCTGAACTCAATTGGTACAGTAGGTCATTTTTTGAGATGGACAAAGGGTCACACATTCGGTCTTTGGGTGACGGTGGTAGTTTCTCGTTCCTAAACTCGTTATCTGGCAGCATTGTGAAAGATTTCCAGACAGGTCTTTGTCTGTGACTCCTTCCTTATTGGATTTGTCGGTCAATTCCAGGCATAATTCAGACAGAGGGCTTCATTCATTCAGCCATCAAATTAGAAATAACAGCAGGTTTTCGCTAATAAATTGTGCGTAGTGCCCCCCACAAATCCCACAGCAAAGTGAGTGAGGCCTTGTTCTACTTGACCAGGAAGGGGTCTGCTCCATGCTTAGCAGGGCGCATATTTCAGGATTTAGTCTCGACAAATGGCCGGGGCCCCAAAAGTTAATATTGTCAATTCTGTTGCTGTTTGTCATGGGGTCAAAGGTTGAACTGGGTCAGGATATGACATCTTGTCATTTCTCTCTGGCGGTGAGTGACAGTGACGGAGGGTAAGATAAATAAAATAAGGCGGAGAGCCATGAGCCCTGGATGTGTTCCACTTGCTGTCCAGACGTTCAGCACATTTCCACGGCTCCGTTCTCCCGCTCTTTTGCCTGAACTGTGTCTGCACTGATACAGATCACACCGGCTCTCTCCCTCGATGAAAAGCATTTGAGGTTCTCTTGGCGTACGCCCTCGTAGTGCCATGAATAATTCTGAATTCTGGCCACTTGTTCATCCCAAGCGGAGGGATTAAGTGACAAGTCTTCAGAAAAAGGTGTGATTTTCTGCTGATTATCCAGCAACACCGAGGGATAAGAAACCAATGTTTTCCTAATGTTTCACATTTACTGAAGTCATTTACTCACTCATGTCATTTAGGGAGGCTCATTGAATTATTATTATCATTATTATCATTATTAAACTAATAATACCACAATTTTAAAAATAATATTAAAAAAAATAATAAAAACAAGTCTCAGCTGCAGGTTGGATAATGTTAAGAGCAGAAACAAAAAGAGAGAAAGAGAGATAATATTTTTAGCATCATAGCAACAATCCTCAATGACATTGCAGATATTCTTGGTGTAACCTCAGCACTCAGCCCTCAAAGAATAATATTAACACTTTGAATGTGTGTAAACCAGGAGCTGTGAAGCCTCTCACCCCAGAACAGCTAGTGAGGCACTGCTAGTGTGCAACAGTAGAATAGTGAACCCACCCGGCCCCCACCCACCCATAGAATAACACAGGGGGTGCTGCTGATGTCTCCGTTCAGAGTTATAGACTCGCACTACAATGGCTGTTGAGGCAGACACAAAGGGTAAACACCACAGTGTATGGGCTACACCAGCTTGTTAAGCATTTAATTGGCGGTGTAGTAGAGGATGGAGGGGAAGCGCCAGCATAGATTAATTCAAGACTGACTAAACATCAATAAAAAGAGAGTCGCCTCTGCAAATCCCAATTAAGAGCCGTAGGATTTATTTATTTGTGTTTTTGTCACTGTCGCGATATGTTGGGGCCCTTTCGATCTTTCTTTTTTTAGAGGTTTTTTTTTCTGCGATATCACGTCATTTTAATCTCACGGCTCTCTCTAATGTCAGGTTGATCCATGGGGGAGGCTTGGCACCCCAGCTTTAGACCCCCCCTCCCCCTTATCTAAAAGATAATTAAAAAATCCAACACGTACCACAGCGACAGTAAGGGGAAACTGTCCGTTCATACGGGCTGCTAATGGGCAGATTTACATTTCAGACATTTGGGATCCCCGTACTGGTGGTTTCTTTGTGAATAGTTAAGGGGTCCACTTCGCAACATCTTCCTTTATTGTCACGTTGTGGCCCAAATCAACACGGAGAAGAAAGGTTTCATTGAAAGATTAGAGCTTTGTGTGGTAAGGCGAGAAGGGGATGAAATACGCAGTGAGACCCCCGATATATTCCACATAGGTCCCATATTCCTTCATTATCAACAAACGGGATGCAAACAAAGACAATTAGATGCCTATGTCCCAGGGTGTTCCATTGAGACATCAGAAATCGCATAGGAAATACTTGTAGGTATGCGGGCTTGTGGGTTGACTTTGTCATTGTGTAGGAGCCGGGTGGAAATCTATAAAGCTGCATAATTTCTCATGTCTTTAATAGTGCGCTCGCTTTTCCCTGCTGCATTATTTCAGCAGAGCCGTCCTTTTGTGCTCAGTATGTGAACGCTGAGGCAAATGTGAGCCCACCAGGGTCAACCCAGCTAACACAAACCAGCCTCAGAACAACAGGGAGGATTAAGGTTAGATTCCCATTTGGTTTTTTGGGATAAGGTTTTGATTTGAACATTCTCCTAAAACAGCCTGAGAACATTTCATAGTTCCAAACAAAGTTTCTATCTAAAAATCTTGAAGAAAAAAAAAAATTCTGGGCAAATAACTTTCAAGGTTCAACCTGACAAAATGACAAATTTATGTACTGCAAACTACAGGAATCACTCTTTCCGTTATTTTTCTGAGAGGCAAATATTGTTTGCTGGGAAGACAGAGCTGTAGTGGCTGTAAATCATTTAAAATGGGAGGGGGCAGGCAAGAACTCTTTTGGGGGGTTGTCTTGAGCATAGATATATATATATGTATCTGTATTGTAGCCCAAGGGCTATTCCTCTGGAATGTACGACGGAAAGGAGGAGAAGCAGGACTTACCTGCAGTGTTTAACGATAAAATGGTAAACATCAGCAAAGATTAAATTAGCTAGCCTGAGAAGAATGTGCTAATACATTGCCTTTTTAACACTGCTTAGCAGTTAATAAGAAAAATGCTAAAAAAAAAAAAAAACATTTGTAACTGCAAGCTAATTAGGCTAACTAGCTTGTTGTTTGGAGGTGGGGGAAGGTGGGGGGCAACAGGTCTGCCTTTTGCACAAGTTATTTTTTTGGACTCAAGGCCCAATCCATAAAAAACCAGCTTTACAGGCATATGACATGGGTGTCTGGTGTTTACCTCTTTGTCTGGGGTCAAAGGTCATAGTTACCTTGTCAAGATATACCCATCAGTCCTCAGATAGCTCCCTTCATAACACTGAGCTCAGCCCGAACCCCCCACCGCTTGTTTTTCTACATCAGAAGCATCCCTTCCAGGAACCTGAATACCTCGCGGCTGTTCAAAGACCACGTCTCTTCTATCTGCCGTTTGTGTCAACACTCACAGCCTGGTCATTTTCTCACAGACAACCCCAGGAGCCTGAGAGGGCTTCAGTGAATGGCATCTATTCAAACACACACCTTAATTGGGTTTATCTTATGTGATCCTTTGGGCTGCAATTCACCTGTCCTCCAGGTAGCTGACCTGTTGTAAATTATCTTTTATATGTATACAGTATATATATTTACCAAACACGACAATGTTGCAATAGACATTTTTGCAGTTAGCTATGCAGCTGGTGAATCTGATGTTTGGCTGTTTTCATGGCCAAGTCCACCTCAAAAAATATATGACAGTTTCTTTGAGCCTTTCTGCAGTAAGTAAGTAAAAAAATGTAAAAATAAATAAATTAATGAAGTCAGTGCATGACAGGGATGAACATTAAAGCCCCTCCTGACCTTTGACCTTGCCATTTGATGGCTCTTCAGGGGCAAGCTGTTTTACTGTTTGCTTAATTATCCCTATAGCTTTCCAGCTGGTTTTGTTGCAGTGTCCACTAACCTCTGCTGGAATGTTGTTGTAAGGGGTGGGGGGTGGGCGATTAGTGTCTTTACCTTCTTCATTTGGCTGGGGTCTGCCCCTTTGCTCTCCAGCATCAACACCTCATTATGAGCAACTGAGTTTCGCACACATTGTGTTCTCAGGATGCAGCTGCCTCTGTAGCCTTCAGCTGTTACCCGCTATTATTTGTGAATGAATTGTGAATGCTCGTCCTCCATTGTGTACGCAACAAAAAAGTACAAAGGCACTGTTTTTGTTGTTGTAACTCAAGAGGAATTGTGGTTCTATCCCTTGCGGGTCTTTTCCCATTATGAACCTGCCTCTTACGTTTTTTTTGTTTTTCTCATACTGTATTTCCTTTCATACATTACTTTCATACTTTCATGGTAGCTCAGTTTGAATGCAGTGATATCAGCCCCCTATCATGACTGGTTTTCAGTGTCTCGTCCAGAAAGAGTGATTCCTCTGGTTGATTTGGCACCTGCAGTCTGCCTGCAGTCTTTCTGGCCCAGCAGCATATGTGGTTGACATGGTGGACCATAAGATGAAATGAAATAGAGTTTTAAAGCTTAGGAAGACAGAAAGCAACACCTAGTGCTCAGCTCACAGGTGTTAACCACTCATGACCTGAGGAAATCAAATAACAAATTTCAGCTCTGCAAGTTTCATTGGCGAAACCTTAATGAATCTTCTGAACATTTTCCTATCCCCACCTCAGCTAAATGACTAACTGCAGCCATTATCTTGTTGGCTTTAGGATGGAGAGCCACAGGCCTGTGACTCTTCCAAGTCAGATGACATCAATTTCAATTTCACCAGTAGTGGCTCGTAGTGGGAATCAAAAGAAATCTTGTACACTTCACTTTTGATGATGTGAAGAAACCTCAATGAAGGAGTTTCATTTTTCATGAGCAGAAGAAACAGAAATGAGTCTTGTGAGTTTTGCAGTTTGTGACCTTAAAAAAGCCTTGACAAATCTCAGCTCTGAGAGTTTCGCTGTTTGTGACCTGGAGGAACCTAACCGAACCTTGTGAGTTACAGTGTCTGTTTCCCGAAGAAGCCTTTCAAAAACTCCGCGCCGGGAGCTTCGCTGTTTATGACCTACAGAAGCCTTGCACCTGTGAGCTCCACTTTTCATGAGCTGCGGGAAACCCTCACAAATCTTCCACAGTTCCACAGCTCATGCCCTTAAAAAACCTCTCCAGTTCTCAGCCTTTTGAGAGCCACTGTTCATGATGCGAAAAAAAAAAAAAAAACTAACAAATTTCGGCCCTGTGAGCTTCACACAGTTGAAGCCCTGAAGGAGCCTTCATAGACCAAAGGGCTTTCTGGGAAGATTGGCTCAGTGCGTAAGGAGTACACAGACAGCAAGACAGCCGGGCTGGGGGGGGGGGAGGCATAGTGGGGGCGCAGCAGAGTTGGACGCTACCCGCAGAGTGCCCACGCACTCCTCCTCCTGCTACGCCTTCCCTCCCTCGTTCCCTCCATTCATCTCCTCTGCGTGGTGCGTACACATTCTGTTCTTTCCCTCACAGTGTTTCATTAATGCGGGGGCTCTGTTTCAGTGGGCTTTTCTTTTTTTCCCTTTTTACTTTCTTTCTTTTTTTTTTTCCTTTTAAAAGGGAGAAGGTCTGGGACAGTGAGGGAGTGTTTCACTGCAGCACTACCGGCAAGCGTGAGCACGGAATTTTCCCGGCATAAACAAAACCTTTGTTTCAGATGCCAGAAATCAAAAAATAAGACAGTATCTGTGGTAGTATCTGCAGAATTTGACATTATATGGCCATCAAAAAACATTTTCATAACTAAACGAGACAAGTGGAGCCTCTTGACCGATAAACTTAAGAAAAAATGAATAACAATAGCCATGGTTTCCCGGCAACCTGGTGGCTATACGGAAGAAAAGGTAAACGTTCCTTTATATAGCCTCATTAATGCGAGCTGAGAGGCAAGCTGGGTTTATCACTACGGTCCGCAGCGATGCTCGTTTACAGAGGCGTGTGTTCATGTCTGTGTGGGGGAAAAGGACGCCGCCGCATTCCCTGTGTTTTATTTGCAATAAAATCGATGCGGGCGAGGCGGCAAGGTGCAATCGTTTTGAATTTGTGTCACGGCACCGTAACGCAGCACGTTAAAGTCACTTAACCTTCTGACTTCTGACCGCCCAGGGACTTGGTGAGGGGGAGGGGAGTGTGTTTGCGATGTAAGGCATTAAACAGATACAGGCCTGTAAATTAACAGTTAACGGGAAGGTCGGGGCACCCTTGTAGGAACACTGGAAGATGAGAGAAGGTCAGTTTTGGGGGTTTTAAGGCTAAGGTTTGACTTGCAATTCAAGGAGGGCACATTACACCTATTATGGTTCAGATGGGGAGGATATAGAGGATGTATGAAATTGGCACAATGTGTAAGATGGCTTTTACTCGTCCGGTGCCTTGACCATTATCGCGTCGTGATAACAAGGAGCAGGAGCATCATAAACTAGGCCTAATAAACAAGCATAATAGCGGAAGGACTCCTCGGTAAGAGAATGCTCTCTCTAAAGGGCAGGCTCTTATGAAACGGCTGCCCATGGATTAAACTATAAACCAATTTATGACTCCTGGCTGACTAGCAGTGATTAAGAGAACATTACAGCCTAGCGTGCGCCCATGTGTACCCCCCACCAACATGAAGCCCCCCCCCCCAAATCACTCCCCTGGGTGTAATGAATGCATACAATCCAAGGCTTTGTCCCCTTCCAAATAATACCGAATATTACATTTTGCATTAGGTTACATAATAGCTAAACCTCATTGCCCTTGTTTCTGGGGTGACTGTCACTCAGTGGGGCTGAGCTCAGGCTGAATGCTTCGGTGGCGACTGCCCCCGCAAAACAGGGATGTTTTTTCCTCTTGCTACCCTTTATTCGAACCCACAAAACTGAGAGCCACTCTACTGGTGGTATTCCCTATCCACCTTTTCACTGTGCTCTCTCTCTCTCTCTCTCTCTCTCTCTCTCTCTCTCTTGGTTTAGTCTGCATGTATCCACACAGCACATCTCTCATGTTAGAGTTGGCAGCGGTCCTGTATTAGCTGGGATGTGCCAGATTTCAGTCAAAAAGTGGTGTTTTGTACAGGATTGACTGTATGGTTTTCTGTATGGTTAAGTGGGATGGAAATTTATTTTGAAAGAAAAAACCCCATTAAACAGTATTAACCCCTCCCCACCCCCCCCGTCAGCTGTCATCAGCACAAAACGCCTCCCAGCTAACCAATAATCATTACCATGTTTAACCCCCCACCCCCCCATCCACCCCCACAATGTTGAATCTAGCGTGCGTCACTCTGTAGTGTCCCATATTACGCCAAGGCAAACCCTATCTCCTTGTTCGCACATCCCCGGTACTTGTATGGATCCTGAGCTGTGGGTGTTTGTGTGTTCTCCTCCCTCCTGTGAGCCCCAAGAGTACAGCGTGTATCGGGTCCGCTGTTTGTTTTGTCTGGCCTCCAGAAGACCCCCTTGAATTTTTTTTTTCTCCTCAAAACATTCTCTCTCCATTCCCCCATCTAAGCAACAGCTAACAGAGGTGGGGCTTGGGGGGGTCATCGGCCGGTCTAGGCCTTATTTCCACTGGACATCGGCCAGTTCTGAGAGGCTCATTTCAGGTTTGTGCCCCCCAATCAATTCCACCTCATACAAGGTGGGGGTGTTTTCTACTAGTCCCGTATTCACAGGGACAGTGAGTTCTTACCCATAATGCACCATGCCTGTGTGAAGGGCAGTGCCACAGATTCCATAGGGTTGGCATGGCAACTTCATTCCTAAAGGGCCAGAGTCTAAACTGGGCTTCATTTGCCTTGACTCAATTAATTAATCATCATTAATCAATTAGTTAATTACGTGTTTCAACCAGCCCTGGTTCACTTGTAAAGTTTAAACTCCAGTAAACCATCTTGTGCAGGGACATAAATGTCATCATTTATTAGCTTATCAAGAAATGTTGCTACTCTGTAATATCATGACAATCACTGAGCAAATTGCATAATGAAGACTAGAGGGTGATAGGGAATCGAGAAAAAGGTACAGAACCCTCTCCCATATCTGCCATATACCGGACAGTCATTCTCTTTTTTTCTTAATGTTGAATGTTCTGTCTCTCAAGCACTGAAGTCAAAACCTTCCAGCTCTAAGTTATAAAGATTAATAAACCACCCTGACTGAGTCCAGTACTGATACATTTACAAAAATACAGCACCGGAAACTTCTGTTGTCACAGCGTCCTCCCTGTTATTTTTAGTGAAGAAGCAGATAAGATAGAAGCGATGCAATGCCATGTGTTGAACATCTGGTTCTTCAGCAGAATCTGTGGCAGCTTCTTGCCCCCCCCCTCCTCCTCCTCCTCTTCCAGCAGAGGTTTGCTTTAATCACGTTGCACGTGACAGTGTGTGTCATCGTCGGCCGTGTGTCTGACCTTCTCTGTTTTCCAGGGTGGGGTCACGCACGGTTAAGCGCTCCAGCATAATTCATACGCATTGATTCAGGGCCATGCATATTTATGACTGTGTGCACGTAGGAGGTGCGGGCCTTCATCATGTTGTTGTTATGAATTGTTGATGAGGGAACTTTTTTGTTTTTCTTTTTCTTTCTTTCTTTTTTTTTTTGCTGTGGAAGTTTTCGCAGTCTGTTGACAAGTCTTACAGAGTCACCCCCCTCCATATACTTCTCTGGTCACTGTTAAGATCGCTACTTCAATGTAATGATTATTTGATAACTTCAATATTTGTGTTCTGCACATACTGTAGTGGTAAAAAGTCTGTTTCTTTATCTGAGTGAAGGAGAGAGAATTAAAGACTCTACTCAGGGTGAATGTGAGCACCAGTAAAAGGCTGAGTGAAAATGACAGTCTCTCCATTCTCCTTGTTTGGTAGCGGATGAGCAAAGTTCAGGCCCTGTTGCACATTGTACGTGACCTGGCTGAGGGAGAGACAAACACGTAGCTTTTATGATTGTTATCTGGCTGTTTGTAGATGAGCACTGGGGACTGGGATGTTGTTTTGACTGGTTGTTGTTTTCCCTATTGCCCGGCAATAAGCGCTAACAAACGGGACTGACGGCAAATAAGCAAATAATAGCTTTCACCTTTACTTTTATCAGTCATTCTCCAGTCTGGTTTGTTAATGTGGTCCCCTAATGAAAACGAAAGTTCCTTTCCCAGAGTACTTCAAAAAGGAACCTATTTGATGGTATAAAATGTCTGTTACCTCAGTAATTCCTTTTGATGTAGACTGCAGACGGTATTGTCCAAGCTTGTCACAAATCTTTTTTTGGGGTCTTGAAGTGCTTGTGATTGGAATGATTAAACCCAGAGATACAGAAAGCACTCCCTTTCATTGACTTCAAAGAAGATCTCTCCATTGTTATGATCGGACCGGTACGCGATTATGTAACCATGACTCTTTCTCTTTCGTCGGAGATGAGCACATCAGTAATTGGACACCCCCGCGCCCTCCCCAGACCCCCAACCTCCCAGGCTTTGAGGCACCCACTGATCCCAGACCTGTCTGAATGGGATGGAAACCTGAGCCTGCTTTTCCTGTGTGCTCCTCCCGGCTCTGGGTAAATAAACAAGACAATAATCGAACCGGGGTGTTTTTTTTAAGCTCTCCACTGAGAAAAGGAAGGTCATTAGGCCTGTCTAATGTCAGACCTCTGTGACACACCTGGATTGTTGTATTATGGTAATGCCAGTGAGTAATGCTAGAGATGACAGTGAAATAAGGTATCAAAGGTTTTTCATTACATAATGACAGGTGTGCTGGTTTGGCTGAATGAGGGCTGCCAATTTTGGAGCTTTCCTCAGTCTTCCCTGTGTGTGTGTGTGTGTGTGTGTGTGTGTGTGTGTGTGTGTGTGTGTGTGTGTGTGTGTGTGTGCGTGCGTGCGTGCGTGCGTGCGTGCGTGCGTGCGTGTGTGTGTGTGTGTGTGAGTGTGCTTCGTACCTTGCTGTGACAGCAGTTATTTTGTTCCCTGGATATGTTTTTGTAGAAAATGGTCTGTGCCCCACTGAAATGAGATCGAAAAGTACAGAAAACATCCCAACCCATTTCAGACCCTGGTGTTTTTTAAAAATCTCCCCCTCCTCCGCAATCCCTCCACACCCCTGCACCCCTGCACTCTTCCCTGCACGTCCCACTGCCCTTCCATCCCCGACATGCCAAAACCTGTGGCCACACCCCCCCAACCATGTTTTCCAGGACTTGTTTACTCCCAGAGAGATATGCCAGGCTGGGGCAGGGGACGGGGGGTGTTGCTGTTTGGGGTCAGCCATTGTCAGGATGACAGGCTGGTGAAGATGGAGATCACGCTGACAGCCTACAGAAAAAGGCACTGGCTCTCTGACCCGTCCGCCCAGGGGCTCTGCTCACAATGGCCGCGTGGCGGAATGCGCCGGAACGGTCCGTGTTGTGTGGTTGAGCAATCGCTTACACACAGAAACGCTCGTACGCCACTGGCTTTGCCGGGATAATCTCCAGGGCTCTGAAAAAATAACCACCTGACATCGGAAGCTTGTTGCAATAAACCTGGGACTTTCTTTCATTCTTTCGTTCGTTCTCTCTTTTTTTTTCCTGTCCATTTTTTTTGGCAGGAAGAGGCTGCTGCTGGGTTTTTTCCACGTTTGAGTCTCTGTCTGATGCCTACGTGCGTGAAAGAGAGGAGGACGGAATGAGAGCCGGTCTGAGGGTGGAGTGGGTGGTGCTTGAGACGTGGAGGGTTTTTGGACGTGGTGTGCTGCCGAGGAGGCGAGTGGGAAGATTAGGGGAGACCTGTAGGGCTGCACAATATCCTGGTTCTCAGGTTGTTTTGAGCAATATGAGGCCCGTATGACTCATCCTGACTTGCCTTCATTATACATCACACACTGCAGTGTGTGAGATACGGTGTTGGACGACGATCCAAGTCCAGATATTGACGTCACTGAGTTCCCACATGACATTGTGCATGCATTAAAGATGTGACAGATGGAAGGTCAGGGCAGTGCAGGAGA
>CM040761.1:20843744-21026244 GCA_022829145.1 Albula goreensis | reverse complement strand
TCTCAACTGTCACTGAATCTTCACTTAGAAGACCTGAAGAATGGGAGCAAGGCATTTGATTATGGCTCATTCTTCACCTGTCCACCACCCCCCCGCCACCCACCACCCCCCAAACCTCGCACCCCCCTCAAACCCACTGTTCAGGTATTCTGCATACCCCCCCATCCCCGGAAGACAGAAAGACAGGGACATTGATTATGTGAGGTGGGGGGTAGATTGAGGGGGCGCACAGACAGACGATGTAACCACACAGGAGAGAGTGATTGGTTCCCTCTTTGAGCTCCCTGCCCCCCCCAACCCCCAGCCCAGGGGGTTAAATGGCCCTCTCTCTCTCAGAGAGACCTTAAGTGGTTCCCATGTTTCAGGCTTTTAAATGAAAACGGGGAGCAGCATGTATCACTGCATGGGAGATAGTGATGAGGATTGGTGAAGGGTGGGGGGGGTGCTGCATTGTTGCATTATGGGCTGGAGGGGGTGTCGGAGGATGTTGGGGGTAGGGAATTTGGTGTGGGCCAGGTGTATCAGTACCCTGGTCACGCTGTGAGCTGTGGCTGTCCGTGCCAGCTCCGAGTGATTGGCGACACCCGATCAATCGGCTGCGCCCTGATGGTGGGGGGTGGGGGCGGTGTTGTCCGGTGGGATTGATGGTGTCCGGGAGGTCCAGGTGACAGGGGGAGCGGCCCCCTGTCCCCTCCCATGCATCACCTGGCTGTCAGTGAAGCGCAGGCCTTCGTCCAGGTATCTGTCATTCACAGACCATCCTGGGCGTTCGCTCCACCTCAGGAAAAACAAGCAGGTCATTAAACCGCGCCGCTCTTTTCTCCTTCCTTCTTCCTCTCCATATCTCTCCCTCTTGCCTCTGCCTCTCTCTCTTTCTCCCTCTCTGTCTGTTTGTCTATCTCTTAGATGGTTGGTTCAATCTGGTACAGATATGGCAGCGTAATTCAATAAGGCTTTTAAAACCCATAGATAGGATGCTTCCACTTTTCTCTCATTCCCCCTTTCTCTTTTTCTCTCTTTTCTCTCTCTCTCTCTCTCTCGAATGAGGGTAATTGCTTCTTTTGTGTCTCAAATCTCCAATTGGCTGTTAGTGGAAGCTAAGGTGGGGGTTGGGAGGTGAAATGGCATTCGGGGGGGGTAGGGGTGCGTGGGGGCTGATGGGTCCAGGAGACCGTAACACAGATCAATACGAATGCCATTTGCGGGGGCCCCATATTTTCCAATCACAGAGCTCGGCTTTTTTTCCCCCCCTCTTCCAGATCAGTGGAAATACCTTTAGCACCGGCTCGTCTGTAGGTGCCTCTGCCCCCCGCGACCTTGAACCCTGAACAGCGCTTGTTTATCCAATCCGCAAAGGGCCCCCGTTTCTCCCTTCGATGTGTTACACGCCGCCCCCCTCCCCAGCACTTTTGCCCCCGCCCCTGCTGAGCGGCCCACCTGATTGGCCCTCCGGCGCTTGTTTTTTGCGCTCTTGGTTAGCCCCAGTGCCCTTGAAAGGCACCTGTTCCGTCAGCGTGGGTTTGCTTGCGCACTTTAATCAGGCCGTGTCTCGGGTTAACGTGGCATTTTTTTTTTTTTTTGGAGTACGCCACTTGTTCCACCGCCGGGATGCAACCACGTACCCTTCCCCGAGGTTTTTGTGCTCCTGTTCCCAAACTCCGCACGGGGCGAGCCGCCAGCCTCCGCCGCGTACCCTGCGAGACGGCGCCCGCCCTCGGACTCATCCTTCCTTCCTTCCTGTCTCCATTTTGGTTTTGGAACCGTGAGCCTGTGAAACACGAATCCTTCCCACCCGCTCTCTGGATGGGCGACAGCTTTATTTTTAAAACGCCGGGCCGTGATGTTCACAGGCATCAGAGAGGGGATGAAAAGCAAAAGGGAAGGAAATATAGCCTGTTACATTTCTCTCTCTCTCTCTCTCTCGAATGAGGGTAATTGCTTCTTTTGTGTCTCAAATCTCCAATTGGCTGTTAGTGGAAGCTAAGGTGGGGGTTGGGAGGTGAAATGGCATTCGGGGGGTAGGGGGGTGCGTGGGGGCCGATGGGTCCAGGAGACCGTAACACAGATCAATACGAATGCCATTTGCGGGGGCCCCATATTTTCCAATCACAGAGCTCGGCTTTTTTCCCCCTCTTCCAGATCAGTGGAAATACCTTTAGCACCGGCTCGTCTGTAGGTGCCTCTGCCCCCCGCGACCTTGAACCCTGAACAGCGCTTGTTTATCCAATCCGCAAAGGGCCCCCGTTTCTCCCTTCGATGTGTTACACGCCGCCCCCTCCCCAGCACTTTTGCCCCGCCCTGCTGAGAGCGGCCCACCTGATTGGCCCTCCGGCGCTTGTTTTTTGCGTTCTTGTTTAGCCCCAGTGCCCTTGAAAGGCACCTGTTCCGTCAGCGTGGGTTTGCTTGCGCACTTTAATCAGGCCGTGTCTCGGGTTAACGTGGCATTTTTTTTTTTGGAGTACGCCACTTGTTCCACCGCCGGGGATGCAACCACGTACCCTTCCCCGAGGTTTTTGTGCTCCTGTTCCCAAACTCCGCACGGGGCGAGCCGCCAGCCTCCGCCGCGTACCCTGCGAGACGGCGCCCGCCCTCGGACTCATCCTTCCTTCCTTCCTGTCTCCATTTTGGTTTTGGAACCGTGAGCCTGTGAAACACGAATCCTTCCCACCCGCTCTCTGGATGGGCGACAGCTTTATTTTTAAAACGCCGGGCCGTGATGTTCACAGGCATCAGAGAGGGGATGAAAAGCAAAAGGGAAGGAAATATAGCCTGTTACATTTCTCTCTCTCTCCCTCTCTCTCTTCCTCTCCCTCTCTCTCTCTCTCTTCCTCTCCCCCGAATCTGAAATCATTTCAATGGTGCTTTACTGGCAGTGCAACAAGGGCTACATTGCCAAAGCATATACAAAAACACATAAAATATGACATTAAAACAAGTAATCTCTCTCTCACACACTCACACATGCACACACACAGTGTCTCAGAGTAGCCAGTTTTTTTGATGCTCTATTTTTATCCCCTTGTTTAGGTCATGTGTTTAGTGTCCACCCCTCCACCCCCCCCCCCTTCCCCATCACCCCCCTGTCCCTCACCCAAACTGTCAGCAGATGTATAATAATATACAGCTCTAACAGTCAGAACGTAAAAACACACCCCTGAAAGAGTACCTCTTACACCTCTCATGAAGAAACAATACCCTCTGAAAAGATTTCATACCCCTAACTCATGAAACCCCATACAGCAGGACCCCTTCAAAACTGAGGGGTCATTCTCATACCCTGGAGGATCGCGGGGGGGTTGTGTACATGTAGCTATCCCTGTTACTCACTGTCCCTGCAGGTTTGGTGAGTGGACAGAGAAACCCTGAATGTTCCAGTTCCCAAACTTGTGACAATGTTACAAACCCCGCAAACAGACACGTTTACTCGAGGGATCATGAACATGATGGTTCGACCAGACTGCTCTTCATCAGGTGAAGCACAAACATGGTTTCACATGCAATGCAGGGTCAGCGCAGACGTGAGATGGCTTTCATCTCTGTGAGTCACATCTTGCCCTCACCAGGGCTGCTTTTGGGGATGTGCGTATCGCTTTTCCTCATTTGATGAGATTTGAAACCCCACCACCACCACCACCACCACACCCCCAACTCTGTGGTCTTGGCCACCACCCCACCTCAGTGCATTGAACTCTGCCTGCACAGAGCACTGCCCCCTACAGGACAGAGCTGTAACTACCGTATCAGAGGGTTCGTTGATGTGTGAGCGCGGTGCTCCTGTCTGTTTTTGAGACACAGGTTCAGTCTCCCGGAGTTGTGAATACGTGTGAATGTGTTTTGGCTTGGGTTACTGTGGTGGACGGGTGCCAGAAAGAACGTGCATGAAACCTGCCATGGCAAATCCTCCAAGATTATGCGTATACAGAAACTAAACAGGGAGACAGTCACAGACCTGACTTCAAAAAGAGGGCATGACATGTGGTAACCACACTTTTGGCTGGGAGTGTTTGTGTGTGTGTGTGTGTGTGTGTGTGTGTGTGTGAGAGAGAGAGAGAGAGAGAGAGAGAGGGAGGGAAAGGTTATTATGTCAAATGTCCCTCATTCTCATAATTGGTCTCACTTAAAAGCAATTCATAAGTAACATTACATTGGTGCTTAGCAATACATTCATGAAAAATATTGATAAACATGTCTGAAACTGATATGTTAATGTTCTTTGGATCACAGTTCAAGTAAGAACAATGTGCTACACACAAAAACAATTCTCTTTTTTTTTTTTCCAGAATCCCACACACTTATTTTGTGAGATGGAGAAACAGGTTCAAAGGCCCTGTTTGTTTGCTCCACATGAGCCGAGGTGAAACCAGGAGACCGGGCCCGGCGATTCCCGGAAGAAGCGTCGGGGATGAAAGAGCTGGTATCAGGCTGGGTCATCGATCTCCGCGCGCGTGCCCAGGGGTGAATGGGTTCATTGGAACTCAGCCCAGTAGCAGCACTGTGGAGCTCTGCTTGTAGAGAGGAGGGCATCAGTACACCCCTCCCCCCCACTTCCCAAAATGTCCAGCCCCCCTTCCTCTGGGCCAGGGTGGTACTCCACCACCGGTGCCCTCTGCAACACCGTCCTCCTGTGGCTCGGCCAGGAAGCGCATTGAGCGTGGCGCTGCTCCCTGGTAGTGGAGTCAGTTACGGTATCTGTGGAAGACAAAAAAACTTAAAACCAAAATTCAAAGTTGTTTTGGTTTCACAAGAGGTTATGCGTTTAACTTGTGTTTTATTACCGGTTATGTGCGTCTTATTTCCATTGTCCTTCCAAAATGTCCAATTTCCTCTCCTTTCATCAGGAGTAATAGCAGTTACATACATGCAAAAAAGTCACTAAGCAATAAAGGGTTGTATTACTGCCATCCTCCGACATATCAAGAGGATAAAGGTAACGTGACACTCTGTAACTGCTTATGTAATGTTATGATGTGCCTGTATTATAATGAATATGGTCATTGTCTAATACAAGGATGTGATCTGTTTCTGTCCTGTCAGAGAGCAGCTTTCAGTCCCCTTCCACACTCCACACATCCTCATCCATGGGAGAAAAGACTATGCTACGGTGTGAAAATATGGGTAGTTTCACAAAAAGAAAAAACAGACACAGAAAAGCCACAAGTGCCCGGTTCAGGTTATGAAAGCCAGTTTGGGATTTGTTGTTGTTGTTGTTGTTGTAGTCGTTGTTGTTTAAAGCGCTCAGACTGCTTTTTGTCGAAGGTGGGAAACATTAGAAAAGCGGCTCATATTTAAGGCCTGAGGTGCTGTGGTTTTGAGTAACAGGATCCCCAATGTTGTCAGCTGCTTTAAAACAAACAGGTTCAGCTCACCTGAAACCCTGAAAGGATTTCTTTCTTTCTTTCTTTCTTTTTTACTGCGGTCACAATGACATAATAAAATACTTTCTGAATGCTGGGAAACTCAGGGAAGCGTAATCACATGCACAATCACTCACACACACTCTAACACATACTCACATAGACACACACACACACACACTCACACACACACCCTAACACATACTCACATAGCCATACACACACACACACATACACTCACACACACACTCTAACACATACTCACATAGACACACACGCACACACACAAAATCACTTTCTCTCTAGCATGACTCTTCCTTCCCTCTGCTCTTGTACACACTTTCTCTGTCTGACTCACACACACACACTTTCTTTTTCTCATTGGCAGACACACACACAAAAGTCTTACTCTTTCTCTCTCCCTTACACGTACACACACAGACACACAAACTCTCTCTCACTCACAGACACACTCACTCTCTCTCTAATACACACACACACACACACACACACACACATTCTTACTCTCTCTCCCTCTCTCTCATTCTCTCATTGTCACACAGACACACACATTTGCTCTCCCTCTCTCTCCCTCTCTCTCTCTCTCTCTCTCTCTCACACACACACACACTGTGCCCATGCCCATCCTGCTCTGAGCCTGCAGTCCCTGCAGTGTGTGCGTAGCTGCCACTGAGTCCCAGCTGCAGTCGTTTGCATTTGCTGGCTGCTGTCCATGCGGCTGAGCACGGCTCTTGCACTGGGCTGCAGCAGCTATGTGCTGCCGGTCAGGCTGCTTGTGCTGCTCTGAATGCTGAAACCGGCATTTTCAGGGCAGCAGGTGGGGGCGCTGGCAGGGCTGAAATGGGGGTGGGGAGGCGGTGACTGCAGGGCTGTGGGTGGGAGCGTTTGTGGGGTTGCCGGGGGGGTGTAGAGGGGGGTGGTTAGAGGGTCTTCTGGAGCCAGAGGGCATCCCTGTCTGTAACTATAGCACAGACTGAAGGCAGACGACAGTAGGGCTGACTGACAGAAGGCTCCGGAAGGGGGAGGGAACGTCATGCTGCTCCACCAGTCCTTCTGTAGCGATAGTCTGTATTTCAGGGGGTTTAATGAGCTGCTGGTGATCCATCAAAGTATATAGACTGGAGGAGAAAGTATTATAAAAGTAAAATCAGTGTGTTTATGAGTGTGTGTGTGTGTGTGTGTGTGTGTCCACACGCGCAGCGCATATACATGTATGTATCTGTGTTGTTCTTTTTCTCAATATCTGGCAGGTCATCCTTTCTAACAGCTAAGAAGGTGCAGTTCCCCAACAGCCTCTGGGGGTGCTATTCTCACCTGAGCGCAACCGCATCAGGAAACAAACGCATCTCCTTTCCTGTAAAAGGGACCGGTCAGAGGAGCGAAACCACAGCGGAAAGGGCGGCAGGGTCAACGCCCAGCTGAGTCACACCAAAGCCTTTCAGACGTGCGCGCTCGTCATCCCCGCTGCTGGTCATCAAGAGTAACCGTATGACGGAGGAGGCCGCCACTTGGGACAGAATGCTGCCGTGCCACACTGCAGTCATGAGCGCTGACTAAACCATGAGCCGCGCCGGGCACGGACCGGACCCCACTTACAAGAATCGCTGCTTCAGAGACGGTGGCAGGGATCCAGTCAGATGTAATTAGGTCTCTGATTGTAAGATGAAAACAAAAACCAGCACACGCCCTTTACTTCTCCAGTACCTGGGTTGGCCTCCCCTGACTGCGGCTCCAGCGCTGGGCCATGACAGTGCTAAATGGGGCCAGCTAGGGCTTGGGTGAAATGAGAGAAAATCCTACATGTAGAGAGAAGAGAAATTAGAGGATAAAAATTGGACCAAAAAGAAAAACAGAAAAAAAGCGAGGACACAACAGAAGAGATGGTCAGAGGAATATTACAGATGGAGGAAGACAGACAAATGATCCAGAAAAAGGGTGACAGAAGGCCAGGAAAAAGGTCCAGAAAGAATGACCATCAGATTTTTCTGTTTAAAATATAAGTTACAAAGGTATCCACACTGAACCATTTTTAACAAGCATGTCCTGAAATAACATGAGACAAACTGTATCACTTTTGAGCAGTACATTCAGTGGCAATGGGGTTTTTTTACAGGGGAGCTTTAGTGTGTATTGCCTGCCCCCTAGTGGCTAATTTCTGCATAATGGGAATTTTAGTCTGTACAACCTATTCAACACCAGTTGACACTGCACAATCCAGGCAAAGGCACAGAATGAACACAGTCAGGTGACATTTTATACAAATTAATTTATTGTATGAATTACAAAGTATGGATTCTGCAGGTGAAGAAACAAGATGCCAGGATGACAATATTTATTCTGATAACGAGAAACCAATGACTGAACCCAGAGTTCCCTCCCTGAGGTGGTACTCATCTCTCTGAATCTGGTGTGTTCTCTAGCATGAAAGGACCGAGACGAACATATGGACATCAGAGATACTGCTGTGAATACTGAATGGTTAACATGATGGCAGGATTCAAAATACCTGAATAATGCAACATGAAAAACTAAATGTGATACAATCATTTGGTGGTTATGGAAATGTCCAGTGAGCTGCTTTTGCAAAACCTCAGTGAAATGTTTCATTACTCCGGTTTATTGGTGGCCCTTTGAATAAAACAGCTTATGAAGGCGCTTTCCCCAACAAGAAACAAAAAAGCAGAGATATTTTGCAAGAAGCAGCTCACTGTAATTCTTTGGATTTGAACAGATGGCATTTCCTCCGGTTCACCTGCCAAACTACTTCACGTGGGGCGCAAACGGCTCCTTTTTCAAGTGTGTACGAGATCTGTAAGACTGTTGAAATAAAAAAAAAGGCACGTGTGTGAATTCCGCTGCTAAATTAATGCAGTAAAATATTCTCACCACAGGACTTTGGGCCAGAAAGAAATCCATAGATCCAATCGTTGTCAACTGCATGAATTTACATTTGACAATTGAATGCATTACCATATGCTTCGCTGGCTGACATTAAGACTTATGAATAATCTAACTAACTAACAAGGCCTGGTGATACCACAAAAGCAAAATACTAAAGCAGTATATAAATTATTATATAAATTATTAATAAACTAGCAAAGAGTTATACTATTGGAAATTAGTTTGCTTTGTTGAGGGATTCAGCGATACATCCTGTGTGAAGTCTTTTGTTTTTATTTAATCACGTTTCCATTTATTCATTGGCAAACAAAACTATGAAGACAAAAGCACGGGGTAACGAAAACGAAACTATAACGGAATACAGGGAGTGAAAGTTGAGAGGTGTCATAAGAGCGAAACCGTGGCAACTGTGGCGTAACGCTGGTAAAACATGGATGTGACTCTGTCACTGCCACTGTGTAGAATGAAGGGGGGGACGGGGGTTGGTAATCTGAACCATCAGCTTCAGTAATGACTGCGGGGGCTTGTCACCATGGTGACAGATTGACGGACACACGGTGTAACCATCCTGTTTTGAAGACCCCTCCCCTCCCCGCTCAATTATCAAGGTTACCTGTCACTGATGGACTCTCCTCCCTCACTGACAGTGGTCCTGTCCTGGAATCCCCTTTACTGTGGGATTTTGGGGTTTGACTACAGATTTTGGGATGTTAGCTGACACATGCAGGTTGCCAGGTTGGGAGAAGTGGGGAGCTTGCAATTTAGTAGTGAATAGCAGAGGGTGCGCCAAGAGGGTACACTGTCCCAAACCTGAACATGAAACAGTCCCTCCCTGTTTCCCCCTCCACATGTGACGCCATCGCATGTACAAAATAGAGGACATCTGGGATTGCATCTCCAGACAGGAACGGCCAACGAGCCGAGCTCTTATGCAATAAATAAGGATATGTGCTAGTATACATGTAGTGTTGCATTTCAGAGTATGGTGTGTATAACTGCATTGTAGGCTGCTGTGACTGCCTGTATCTCAGCCTCCTCAGCATTTGTGCATATTTTCACTCTCATAAATTAAAAAAAAAATGATGTTGCACACAAATTAATATAATTGTCTGACATCGTATGTGGTTGTGTATTGTGCACAATTAGAGGTGATATATTTACATTGAAGCTCAGGCTGTGTAAGGTAGCACCTGTGTGCGCTGCAGACACCGTTATCCCGTCACACGTAACCAGTTCCAATGCAGGCCTTATCATTAGTATAGCTGACACAAAACAAACAAAAAATATTTATATCTTTACACTGATGCAGGTTTAAGTGGTATCTGTAAAAAGTTAAGGAATTATTCTAATGAATGAAACATATGAAAAGGGTAGATAGATAGGGTGGACAGCACCGGACACACATTCACCCACACACACGCAGCTTTGAAAATTGACACCTGCTTACATAGGGATATAGTCAGTGCAGTTATAAACAAAGTGCCATTCAGTAAAGAAACGTTGTGGTAATGTTTGTAAGAGGAAGCAAAGTCCCGAAGTAACGGGCTCCTGGCTTGCAATCCTGTTGTCCAGCACTGCATTCCTTTCGCTTGTAACATGAAGGAACACAGTGTCTGTTTTTTTTTTTTTTTGGAATTACATGTTTTTTGCTTTTGGAATAGAGCTGTCCTTCTCCTCACCAAATAGCACCATCACTTGTAAAAAAACAAAACAAAACAAACACATAGGCTTAGCCCAAATGGCCATGTACATGTGTTTTCTTCATGCACACTTGGCATCGGCTGATGTGGGTTCGGAGGTTGCCGGCTTTCAGCGTGGTGGGGTTCGGTTTCCTGAAACAAACATCAGAATTTTCCCTTAAAACACATTACTCTATGGTGGTGGATGAGTTATTGCTATCTCTGGCTCCCCCTGTTGGAAGAAGGGAGTAATGCACTGAAACAGCAACATTCTACTCATGCTCTAAGACAGGCCTTCCCTACCCTGGTCCTCAGGGACCCCTCAGTAGGCTGGTCTTCTTTCCAAACATAATAGTGATTCATGATGTATAATGAGCTGTTAATTGTTTTTAATTGGACAGTTTTAATGTCTCATGGGGGATCCTTTACCCTTTGAATGCCGCTTTATTGCAGAAAAAGATCAGATATTGCTGCTACGCAAAATGAGCATCCTCTACCGCGCCCTTAAAAAGGATACATCTTTTAATAGATTAAAAGTGCGGAATCATTGAATTTCTCAATACTGAAAGTATGAATTAAAATGTAAAAATAGGTGGAAATAAAGAATACTGCACTACATCAAACCTGCATTTTTTTACAATTGAACAATTCATTTAATAATTCAACATTATGGAGTATGTTTTTGAAAAGGTATTGAGTGGAACAAAAACCAGCATACAGAGGGCCCCCTGTGCCAGACTGAGCAGTGATACTACATGCACAGGAGGAGAGCAGGAAACAACTACACACTAACATCACAGCCAGAGAAATTTTTCAATATGCAATATTTTATTATTTACCACTCCTGCAAATGCTTATTTTCATGTGATTTTTCTAATATCTTTTGTCTATTTTCTGTTTTATTGTACAAAATTGTGGATTGTGGTTTATGTATATACTTTGACAAAACAAAATTATGTTTGTCATGCTAATCATCTCTCTGAGCTGTGAGTGAGAGAGAATGGGAAGTGAATGAGGGAGATAAAAGTGACAGCAGGAAAGGTGAAACCAGACTCACGAGAACATCTCCTCGTCCTCGATGGTAGCCAGCCAGAAGCTGTAGGAGTTGGCGTAGTAGTTGCAGGTGCCACGCCCATGGCACTCGATGAACGGGGCGGAGCGGAACTCCTCCAGACAGGACCCTGGGGAGGCGAGGGCCTGACCCGAGCCCTCTGCCCCAGCACTGGTGTGCTGGGGGGAGGGAGGGAGGGAGAGATGGGGGGCATGGGGGTGGAGGGAGGGGAGACACATTTACTCTGTTTTAATGTATTGCTTTATGGTTTGCCAATTTTACATCTGCATTTCCTGTAAATACAACCAGCAGGAGTTTTGAGGGGGGTGCCATCCCCCTTGTTAACATGTCATCCCCATTGTACACGTGTTTGTGTGAGTGTGTGTGTGTGTGTGTTGGTGTTGGTGGTGTGGGGCAGGGGGGTGCTCCCATTGGGCCATCCCCCCTGTTAAAAAATTAACAAATCACCTACTGAACACAGCATTTTACAACTGAAATAAAACTGAAATTGAAAATTGGCCAAGGGAAGAGAGAGAGTGAGAAATGGGGAGGATTCAATGTGAGAGATATTACCCTTGTGTGTCAGTCTCACATCTCCCCGCTATAAACAGTGTTAAAAGCAGGGCAGACCAAAGTAATCAATGCCAGTTGTCCTCTGGAATCTCACCATGACAAAGGAGTATCCGATCCACAGTGAGTCCCATCCATCCGGACACGCCGGGATCATTATGGTCTGGCTGTGGACTGCGATGACCATGGCAGGAGCCTCACAGACAGAGCACCTGTGTGACACACACACCAACACACACACAAGATGGAATACTGTGTTAGATAAGGGTGGACAATGCAATCGCTGAAATCTCTCCCCAATCCACAGCTCAAAATCCACCATTTCCCCCACTAAGCCCCGCCCTCCTGCCCCCACCTGCTGATGAAGGGTTTGATACTCTCCCCGGTGACAGGGGCCATGCTCATTGGCATTGGCTCGGGGGACGTCAGCCAATAGGAGTAGTCGTTCCTGGAGGCGAAGTTGCAGACGTTGTTGATGTTGCAGAACAGGAAGGGCATAGGGCTGAACTTCCTCAGGCAGCTCCCGGCAGTGCCTGCAGGGGGCAGAGTGGAGCAGATGATCAACACCAAGGGGACACAAAGAAGGAGGAGTGCTCTGGCTGGGTCTTTGAGCGATATCCAGAGGACAAAGGATAATTTACTCCAAGAAGTTGAACTGGACAGGTACAGGCAGGTACAGGCAGGTACAGGCAGGTGCAGGCAGGTACAGTGGTCCCCCCACAGTGGTCACTCACCCAGGTCCTGTCCATGTGACCTCTCATTGCCCTGGACATACAGGAGGGAGTACCCATCGTAGATGAGGCTAGTGCCATAGGGGCATACGGGCACCTCCACAGACTGGCTGTGCCGGGTCACCAGGAAGCCGTGGTCCATGGAGGATGGGCCGGGAGGCCCCGCCTGCCCGGGCACTCCATCTGGCCCCGGGGGGCCAGGGTACCCTCTGGGTCCTGAGTAAGGGGAGATGAAGCAGAGCTTTAGGGATCAAGAAGCACTTTGGTGTGATGATCTTCTTTCAGTATGTGCAATGTTTCTTCTCTGATTCCTTGTCTTATTATAGCCTCTATGATTACATCTCTCTGATTCACTGAGCACCCACTGCTTTTTGGAACACCACTTCTATCAACAACAACAACAACAACAACAACAACAACAACAATGATAATAACATCAATGCATGACCCACTCACCTGCTGGCCCAACAGGGCCCGGCTCTCCCTTGCTGCCAGGTCTGCCGTGGTATCCAGGTTCCCCATCTTCTCCTTTCACCCCCGGCCTGCCTGTCACACCTGCGGGGGGAGGGGAGAGGGCTGACTGAGGCCTGAGGCCACCCAAACCTTACTGTACAATGTCCCTGACTAACACCATGGTTTAGGCTAAATCTATGACAGAATGCATTTAGAAAGATTTGTTAACTGGGCTTCCTGCAATCTGACCATGTCTTCATTTTGCTGAAGGTGAATTTCATTGGTTGGGGAGATGACTGATGATGTCACACTGTCACCCTCAAGACTCATGATACATCACAAATAGTCACTGACTATTTGTTTTTAAAGCACTGGCAGAGGATAAGTCTGTAAGTTGGACAGAGTTACTCCACATAGGTGTGAGAAACTAAGCAATCTAAGGTCTGATAAGCAAGAAGTTACCTTGCAGTCCTTTAGCTCCTGGCAGGCCAGCTGGCCCAGAGGGTCCCTCCATTCCCTGGGGCCCTGTGAGGCCAATGTCCCCTTTGATGAAGGTGTGGGGGCCTGGAGGTCCGGGGGGTCCAATGTTTCCTTTGAGGTCAGACATTTGTGTTAGAACGTGAGCTGAGCTGAGGGACTTAAAACCTGCTGCTTCACATTTGTCCTCAGGGCATTATTGATATATGATAAATACATACTTATAGTTACATAATTTGTATTAACTATTTTTTAGTTGATTTATTCTGCCTTCATTTAATCAGGTTGGACAGGACTGAAGAATCGTTATTCATTCACTGTAATGCTCCAGGGAAACAGTGCAGGAAGGGTATTGAGGGAATGTGCTGTCCAAGGTCCTGAAGGCACCCCAGACTGAGGGAGGGAACAGAGACACTGACTGCAGCCAAATGGGAGGAGAAGGCTGCTCTTCTCCTCTCTGTACCTCTCAATGCATCACAGTGGATAAAGCACAGTGACAGACAACATCATACTCCATAAAACTAGGCACACTGCGCTGCATTTTCAGTCCCCTTTACCTTTTACTCCGGGGAAGCCCCTGTCCCCCAGTTCTCCTTTGGGTCCAGGCAGTCCAACTTCACCTTTCACACCTGGCGTAAAAAAACACGAGACACAACCTCTTCAACTCTGACCAACCCTGAGCCTGATACAGTCACTGGTGATTACACACTGGCATGCATTACAGGTGCACACACACACACACACACACACACACACAAAGACATTTTGACACACATAAACAAACACATGTGAACATGTACTTATACATTAATACATGGGCATTCACGCTCATGCGCACACACACACACACACACACACACACATAAACATATCAACACACAAACACAAAAAGAGCTGTATAGATCAGTATATTCACATACCTTGGAATCCAGGGAAACCCTCCTGTCCTATGTCACCCTTTACTCCATTAAATCCAGGCAGCCCTGTTTGGCCCTGTGACACACACACACACACACAACACTGTCATTTTCTAGAATGAGTTCCATCTTGTGCCAGGAATACAAGCCTCAAGTAATTTGACATTCAATATCAATTAATCACCTGTTATTTTATACATGAATATTGATGAGAACGAGGAGTTTTCCTCATTTGCTGATTAATAAACATTGCAGTTTTGACTGAAGTAATTAATCTGAGCTCCGCTGGTCAAATACTGGAGCCACGTAATATTCAGTCATATCCAAATCTTTACCATGACATCCATAGTAAACTAATTATGGAATTTTCTGTAATTCATAAGGGTGAGTGTGACAGATTGTTCCCGTCGTAAATTATGGATGTTTACATAGAGCGTGGGCTACATGCAAAGCAGGTTGACTGAAGCCTTTCTTGTCCTCAGATAACTCCCGAGACAAGGACAGAAACCTTGGTGAGGATACCAGAATTTCAGCTGTGCTTTTATTCCATTTCAGAAAGAAAAATGATTTCTATTTAAGTAAAAATGTCTTTTTACAGATAAAATACATTTTTAATCACACTCGGGAGTAAAACGTCTTTATAACAATAGAATACATTTTTACTTCCATTTCTTTCCCAGAGTGTGATGAATGTCCTGTGTCAAGCAGCTCTTTGTTTTCATGCTAAAGAGCCTTGAAACAAATTGCAAGATACCAAAAAATTATTTATACTTGCAATGGATTTTTAAGGACGAATATTGTTAATTTGCTTGTAACAGTGTAACAGTTTAGGGGTGCAAGTGCCCTGTCTTTTTGAGAGGACAGACAAGCGGGAGGACTTACAGGAGCTCCAGGTGATCCTCTGTCTCCTTTGTAGCCCTGCTGTCCGGGGGGTCCTTGGTAGCCCTGGTCTCCCTTATCCCCCTTAGACCCTGCCCGTCCTGGAGTACCTGCAGGGCCTGGGGCTCCAGATACGCCTGGCGGAGAAGAGGGACAGGAGGAGGTTTTAAAACTGTGTGTGTGTGTGTGTGTGTGTGTGTGTGTGTGTGTGTGTGTGTGTGTGTGTGTGTGTGTGTGTGTGTGTGTGTGTGTGTGTGTGTGTGTGTGTGTGTTTACACATGTGCATCCACTTGTGTATAATATGTGCGGTGTGTCTGCATGTGTGTAAGTGTCTGGTTCTGTGTGTGTATGATGTGTGTGTGTGTGTGTGTGTGTGTGTGTGTGTGTGTTTACACATGTGCATCCACTTGTGTATAATATGTGCGTGTGTCTGCATGTGTGTAAGTGTCTGGTTGCGCGTGTGTGTGTGTGTGTGTGTGTGTGATTGTATGTGTGTGTGTGTGTGTGTGTGTGTGTGAGTGAGTGTGTGTGTGTGTGTGTGAATGTGTGTATAATGTGTGTGGGTGTGTGTGTGTGTGTGTGTGTGTGTGTGTGTGTGTGTGATTGTGTGTATGATGTGTGATTGTGCGTGTGTGTGTGTGTGTGTGTGTGTGAGCATATGTATGCATGGGTCTGCCCAGCAAAGCCTTTTGAGCTTACCTTGCTCCCCGGGCTGCCCTGGTACCCCTCTGTCTCCTTTGGGCCCAGCCATGGGGGTCCCCGGTTCGCCCCTCTGCCCTGGCTGGCCTGGCTGCCCCTGGTTACCAGGGAAACCCTTCTCCCCCTTGGTTCCCGGGATTCCAGGACTACCTGGTATTCCTGGGTGACCAGGGCTGCCTTTGTCACCTGTGGAGAAGGAGGAAGGTTTAAAAGCACAGGAAGGGGAAGGGACACATATGTGAATGAGGAGTCATGATGCATTCTGGGAATGCCTACCTCAACATAACTAGCACTGACACAGATTCTGTCCCAAATGCTTCTATTTACTTTTATCCAATTGCTTTTTTCACATTATGTTCACAATTTTTGAGCACTCAATCTACCCAACATTCTTTAATCTCCAATCATTGTTTTAGGTCTGACAATTCCAGCTGTGAACAAAGACACCATTTCTCTTCACTCTCTTTTTTCGGGGTATAGTGTGTCAAACATATTCTCTCTTGTGAGCTAAAGTATATGTAGAACGTTAATAAAATAAAAACAAATTATTTTTACGATGAGGACCAAGATTTCAATGGATAGCTGTCTCTGGATGGAGTGAGCATTAAATATGTGTCCATGTCTGATTGACATAATTGCAGGCTGGAGTGGGTTTGGTTTTTGTCGTATTCACGTCTTGCTGATTATGAGATATTTGGGGATCAGAGTTTCCTGTGCCTCACCTTTACCACCGATTGATCCTGGAGTTCCAGGGAAGCCTCTGCCAGGTGAACCTGAGGAGGAGAGGAGGATGAGGAGGGCGAGGAAGAGGGGACAGATGCACAGGGAGCGGTTTCTGACCTCGACCCTCGAACAGGACCTCTGACTGTGCCATGGCTCAGTTATTACATCATGTTACATCACATTGCATCATATTACATAAATGAGTCGTGTGGTTTTGTCTGTCAGTTATCCCAGTAGGGTACCTCACAGTGGTGATGGCTGTGGTGACTTTTCTTCCTCCTCTACCAAGTGATCTGAGATAATGTGATGAAAGGTGCTATATAAGTGTAATCAATGTACTAAATTCTTTTAGCAGTCACCATTCTCAAGTACTGCTACCTGAGAATCAGTTACCAGAGCAGTATTCCCTGTAAAAAAAAAAAAACCTTGCAGAGTGCTACAATCATCTCTACCATTGGCAAACTCTTGACTGCAGGATTATGATAAAGGTGGTGTATGCATCAAATCAAGTTTATTAAAAACATTAATGCTGGTGGAGAATTTGTGTGCGCTGCTGTCATTCCTTCACCAGCCACTAGTGGGCAGTCCTGACACTTACCTGGATCTCCCCTCTCTCCCGAGGATCCTGGGATACCATCCACACCAGGCTCTCCCTTTTCCCCTTGTGGACCTGAAGGGCCCTGCAGACCTGGTTCACCTGGAAACGGGAGTGTTGCACACAGCTTTTATTCCTGTGGCAGTGCAAAGGCTGGTCTCTCTACCTGTATTTGTACCTGAGTCTGTAAACTGCTGCCTGTGTTAAAATACCCAGAACAGATCTATTATCTCCACACTCCACTGTCACAGTGGTCATGGAGAACTCTGTCTGTTTATGAATTTCACGCCAACTTCTGCTCTAATTATTTCATTAGCCGGATTATTTTATTTTTTTTTTTTTAATTAATTTTGGACATTTTATCATTGTCTGATGAATACTTATTTCATGAAGTATCACAAGACTTGTAGCTCATATTAATTTACAATGTGATCTGAGCACATAAATACAGATGAAAACTCACATCCACACTAGTCTCACCATGGTCCAACTGCTCAAACCAACATTCATGTATGCAGCTTGCTCTAGGATAGCTAGGCTAGCATCAGGTGTTTCCCTGTCCCATTATGAAAAAATTGCAAAATTAGCACTCCGGCTCTGTGATGTGTCAGGAATGCAGACCCTCTATCTACATTAATGAAATCAGCTACTCTGAAATGCTTCATCAATCTGCCTCCTGGAATCCTTTTGTTTTGGGACAAGGCAGACGAAGACAAACAGGTGAGTCATTGTGAGCAGCTCTAGCTCACCTGGTCGTCCTTGCTGCCCCGGCTCTCCTGCAGCTCCAGGTAAGCCGCTCACTCCTTTCTCACCTGGGCGCCCAGGGCTACCTGCAGGTAGGACACATAGCTGGGCTTAGCTTAAGACAGATGGAGGGGGTCCACAGATCGCAACACAGAGAAGTTTGGGAGTTTACTGTCACTGGAAAATTTCAGCAATTTAAAGCACTTTCACCTTTACACACTCTTGCACAAGACAATACCTACAAGCTGGTATTGTAACACGTATTTACTCTTAGTGTTTTTGCTTGCATTTGTGATTGTTTGTGTGTGTTTTGAGCTGTGCTAACAGCCAGTCTTCCCTTGAGGATTACTGAAGTATATCTCATCTTGTCACATCTTGTTGCATGGCAACAGGAAGTTCTCTGTGGAACATCATGGCGGGGTACGTGCCTTGGTGACCCTCGATTCCCGTGTCTCCTTTCGGTCCTGGTTTTCCTGGCATTCCTGGGGTGCCGACCCCACCCTTCTGCCCCTTCTCTCCTGGAGTGCCTGGGCCTCCAGGTTGGCCAGGTTGACCCTGGGAGGTGGGGCACACATGTCAGTCAGACAGACATCCTCTACCAAACACACACACACACACACACACACACACACACACACACACACACACACATTTTCAGGACCGAGTTCCATCTTGTGCCATGAATACGAGCGTCAAGTAATTTGACATTCAGTATAAATTAATCACCTGGCAAACATCGCAACATTAAACAATACCTTTTCCCCTTGTGTTCCGGGGACCCCGATTCCTGGAAGGCCTATTTCTCCCTTCTCCCCCTTGTCCCCAGTCGGGCCTTGGAATCCGTGGTGCCCTGGCGTCCCCACCGTTCCTTTCGTGCCTTTGGGGCCTGGGGTACCTGTCAAAAAGCAAATAAATACATATAAACTCAGCACCAATCAGATTTCAGTAAGCCCAGACCAGAACAGAGAGCTCATTTTGTTCAATGCTCAATCAGCAATTGAGAATCTGGACTTGGGGGTACCCTTTGATGGGACCCTTACCTGGTAATCCCATCTCTCCCATATGGCCTTTCAGTCCGGGTGTGCCCACTCTTCCTGGCACTCCTGGTTCACCTGTGTCACCTTTCTCACCTGTGGGAGGGCAGTCAGGGTCATTGGTTTTGATGCACACAGAGGTAAACCAGTGACTTCACAGTGTTTTACTCAAGAAACGCAGCGGATGAGCCACTGAGGAATTACCTGGCTGCCCAGGTGAACCTGGGTCTCCATCCTTCCCTGGCATTCCTGGTGAGCCTTTCTGCCCTTGATATCCTTTCTCACCTGTCTGCCCAGGATCACCTGCGAGGAAGAGTGATTTATCACTTACGACATTGCTTTACTTTTGTCTACATGTAGTTCGTCATACAGTTGAGATTAACTGTCTTTCCCCCTTAACTGGACATGAGGTGTTCAGCATGTTTCAGGTTTACAGCCTGACAGACTCATTAGAATATGGCTGCGATATGAGAAGACAGAGTTCACTTTTTTCAGATTTTTTTCTTAATATAAAGCACTTTGAGCTTCATCTCTTGTATGACAGGTGATCTATAAACAAGGTTTATGATTATTAAATGTTATTATTACCTCTGTCTCCAATGTCACCCTTCTCGCCCTTCATGTTCTCCATTTCCACTTTGCTCATGTTGCCGGGCGGCCCCTGTAGACCTGGCTCTCCACGTTCTCCTTTCAGCCCTTTGTCACCATAACCACCCCTCGGTCCGGTGGGCCCAATGTCACCTGGAAGAGAGAAAGTGCACCTGCACTGAGACACCTGCCAAACGCCATAGCAGAAGGCTGACACTAGCGTATAACTGATCCCATCAGCTCATAACTCACCTGCAAAAGAGTCAATGTCATGTTCCACTCAAATAAAGGTTAATGTAATGGTAGTGCTAATGCTATGAGAGCGCTAATTTAGGTAAGTAGTCATAATTATAGTATATGGTATTATGGTATTTATCACAATTATATAATGCCATTTATCGCTTCTTTTATGCCTTGTATCTGAGCTGTAAAATGACAGTTATCTATATCAGAGCTTAAATATCGTAACTCCTGTGTTTCTCTGGAAGTATTTTTAGCCAGGCTTTTGGCCAAACAGCTCTTGTGGAGGCACTTCTGCTCACTAACACTGTACGTCTGCCGAATCAGGGCAGCCGCTGACAGACTGTAGTGTGATGCAGTACAGCCTCAGGCCTTTGGAGGACTACCATTACAGGGCCATGAGACTCACTCACCTCTTGGTCCAGGTAGGCCAGGGTCACCTGCAGGGCCAAACAACCCAGGAGAACCTGGGGTTCCCATTACCCCCATCTCTCCCTTCAGGCCTGTGAATAAATATGAACAGATATGATAAAAGAATGCTCTTTTGCAGTGTGTTGAAATGCCTAGGTATGTGTGTGTGTGTGTGTGTGTGTGTGTGTGTGTGTGTGTGTGTGTGTGTGTGTGTGTGTGTGCTGGAATGCCTAGGTATGTGTGTGTGTTTGTGTGTTGTGTGTGTGTGTGTGTGTGTGTGTGTGTGTGTGTGTGTGTGTGTGTGTGTGTGTGTGTGTGTTGGAATGCCTAGGTATGTGTGTGTGAATGTGTGAGTGTGTGTGTGTGTGTTGGAATGCCTAGGTATGTGTGTGTGTGTGTGTGTGTGTGTGTGTGTGTTTGTGTTTTGTTGGAATGCCTTGGTATGTGTGTCTGAGCATTGTTTACCTTGTTGACCTGGGAAGCCATCTCTTCCCACTGGGCCCTGTTTCCCCGGTAACCCTTTCGAACCCGGGGTCCCCGGGTATCCCTGACTGCCCTTCTCCCCCTGTGGTCCAGGCATGTCCGAGCCAGGGGGACCAGGATACCCCTGATCTCCCTTCTCACCATCACGTCCTAAAGAAACACATCACAGTCATACAGCCACCCACTCTGTCATACTCCAGCAAGCCATACGCAGATCAGGGAAACCGAACCGCTCTACACCATTTAAGTACATGAAGAAGCAATAGAACTCTGGTACCTACAATGGCATATTGTGACTTAAGCACAACCATAAGGAAGAGGGGATGCTCACCGAAGGGGCCAGGTAACCCTGGGGGACCCATGGGGCCAGGTGACCCCTTTTCTCCAAGTCCAGGGACCCCAGGAGGTCCCTCGAGCCCCTGTCTTCCTGGAGGTCCGGGTTCACCTGAGCACATAAACAAAACAAAGTTGTGAAATTATGAACGTCAACTATAAAGCAGATATCCGTTTTTTTCTTTTCCTTGACCAGTTTGGCAAGTTAAGGGATGGCTGCTCTCACTGCATGTGTGAATAAAGCAAGAAAGGTATTGATCTGTGAGTCAAATTGATGGACGAATATTGACTCCAATCCAGGGCGTGGTCAGTGGGACACAAAGTTGCCAGTGCCCATTGTGTAGCCCTGAGATTCTACTCTATTTTCCATCACATCACTCCCATCTGAATGTATCAACAAGGGTGAAGTACCTTTGATTCCTTGAGCTCCTGGGGGACCTGTTTGCCCCTGCAGTCCTGGGATGCCAGGATACCCTGGGTTCCCCTTCTCTCCGGGGTAGCCTGTGACGCCCTGGGGTCCCATAGTCCCTTTGGGTCCAGGCAAACCCCTTCCTGGTTCTCCCTAAAGCACAGTTAGCAGGCGCATTACTCACGAAACCCCAATGAAGTCACACGGATTACCACTGAGACAAAACCTCACACAAAAAATCTCTGCTTCATGTTTGCTTCATCTTTTATAATCTGCATGTGACAAAAAAATCATCAGAAATATTTCTGCAGCTGTCTAGACCTGTTCTGCAACTAACAAATCAAATATCAATTTTGCAAATAATAATGTCTGTCAAGCAGCTTCAGACAGATTAGATGACTATTTATTAGAATAGATGCTATGTATACTAATAAAGATTATAATTATTTTATTGTGTTTCTTTATTGCGTGTCAATTGCGTGTCAGATGACTGGAGACAGGTGGAATAGCAGACAGCAGCACATCTATAGCAGTTCTTAATTTCCTTGTTTGTTTCCTCACTTCCACACATCCAGCAACGTACCTTTTGCCCAGGTGTACCTGGACGTCCATCCAAACCATTAATCCCGGGTCGCCCTGGCTCTCCAGGTTGTCCTGGAGACCCTGGTACACCTGCATATCCTAAAATTTTAGAAGTGAATACAAGGTACTGCACTTAATCACTGCGAGTCCACCCAAGTTGACATTATGCAATATGCAACAAGTCAAATGCATATTGCATGTTAGGTCTAAACTGGATAGTCTATGTATTCCCCATAATTCCTCTCATGCGATATTGGGGGAAAGGAATACTAACTTTATTTAATGAAAACACAGAGTCTTTTTAAACAGTAATTATACATAGTGTATAACAGTTGTTTATTTAGACATGCTTGTATTGCTTTACCTGGGAAGAAGAAGTGGAAATAAGGTATTGACTTTTTATTGTATTGTATCTACTTTTTTAATCTTTATAAACAGCAATAATCCATCACTGAGATGTTTTCCATCTATGGTCCTGTCTGTATGTGTATTCCTCTTAAACAGTGAAATGAGTTCATAAAACGTTATGGTGTTTGTTCAGTAAAGACCCTGAGTGAAATATATGCCTGTGTGGGCTGAGTGTCCTGGAAAGCACTGGTGTGAAGAAGGACACGTACGCAATGGAAAATCAGGACACATCCACTAAAAAAAAGGCTACATTCAAAAAAGAAAAAATTAGACTGCCTGAAAGACTTTCATTAGTGTAGAATGTTTCCTGGTTGTCAGCTGTATGAGAGTTATTTTGTACCTATGACCTTCAAACACTTGAAGAACTTTTTAAATAAAGATCTATTTTGTAATGGTCCAAACTGATGGCGCAACGGTCCAAATAGAGCATATTGCCTGGAGTAGCTACTGTGGCTTGACCCTTGCACTGAAACAGAAAGCACACAAATCTTCTTTTCAAATACGTGATGCACCAGTTATTCAATATAAACAGAGTCTCTTTATCATTGTGCCATAAGTTTAGACTGCCAAAATAGAACCCTTTGAAACTAACATAGCAAAAGGAAATTGGAAAGTACTGTAATACATTGCATGGTAGGTGTGTGTTGGGGTGTCTTATTTGGGTTGGCTCTGTTCTGAAGATATACCTTTGGATCCAGGGATTCCAGGCAGGCCAACACCAGGACGTCCTTCGTCACCTTTCTGTCCAGGTAAACCTGGTGTCCCACGGTCTCCCTGAGGGCCTCTCTCACCTGAAATGGAAGCATAACACAGCAGTGTTACACACCTGGATCCCCCTCACCTTTTCCCTTTACCCTATGGAATGGCTGAATGTTGTCGTCCAGGTAACTGGCTCCTCCGTGATGGTGGCACGGAGTCCTTTTGAGGCTGCAGGTCTCACCTTGGGGTCCTGGCCTTCCTGTCTCTCCGCGGGGTCCAGGTGCGCCATGAGGCCCAGGTGAGCTCACACCTTTTCCTGGTTCACCTTTGGGTCCTGAGGAAGAGAGGAACAGGTGTCAGTCTTCAAACAGCTTCCCAACCCATTACTCAGAACCGTGGTATGATGGGTCAGGAGGGTTTGAGCCAGTGTTTTGAATTGCTCAAAAATTTACTGCAAAGGTAAACACTGGGCAATTAATTCACTAAAACCTTGTAGGCAGACACATATAGCAGATTTGTCAACATTGCTTCCTAATCAATCATTCCTTAGACATTTTTGCTGAATCATTCTCAACCCTAATTCTTTTTCCCCCAATTTAGAATTACTGGTCATATTCATCAGCCGGTCCCAGCGCTGACAGAGGTGGAAAACCGCGACAGAGAGTAAAGGCAACGCCACACATTTGTTCCATCCATGCACTAAATCAGCTGATTCTAATTTGCATGACTTTTATTTATAGAGCAAACCTCAGAATTTGCAGAATCGGCAGCAGACCCACCTACGCTCCCTGGGGCTCCAGGACGTCCTGGAGGCCCCTGACTGCCTTTCTCTCCTGCCTCTCCTGGTCGTCCATAACCTGGGATACCCGGGGGCCCCTCTCTCCTGGAGGCCCGATTAAGCCTGGTTCCCCGTCCCGACCCTGGTCTCCTTTGAGCCCCACGGTCGCCTGAAAGACACAGATCACACAAAGGGATAATCACAGGAGTCACTTGGACCAGTGGTCTCCAAACTCCAAACCCACGACAAAACTACAACGAATGTTTCCCTTTAAAGAATGTGCACATAATGTTTCCATATTTTGTAAGCTGTGGAATTTCATTGACTATTTACAAGTGATGTAGATTTTGGGTTGACCCACCCTTGAAATAATCTTTGCAATTCCTAAATTATTAAAATGTAATAAGAGAATAATTAGAATGAGAATCCTTATTGTAGTAGTACTCATTGATGTCCTTTTCCTGTTTCGTATCACAGAAACTTCTGCCTAAAAAAGACTCGATGGGTCATCCTCACTCACCGGTTCCCCTTTGGGTCCTTGCTCACCCGGTAACCCGTCTCTGCCGGGGAGGCCGTCCACGCCAGGCAGGCCGATTGGGCCGACGCCACCGGGCAAACCTTTCTCTCCCTTCAGCCCTGGGGCCACGTAGATGTCACCGGGCTCCCCGTGGGCACCGGGGGCACCTATCTGCCCAGGAGTGCCAGCAATACCCTGCAGGAAAAGGGTATAGATTTGAAGGCTAGACACTGATGCTCTAAGGGCCTCTGCCTCTAAGAGGTCCCCACTTAGCCTCTGGCACACCCAGGTCAAGCAATCATTTAACATACTTTAGCCCCTTAGGCACCAATTAAAATCCCTCTGGATTACAGCCAGTGCTTAAGAGAAACATATTTCACCAATATTCAGAACGATTCTTTAAAAAAAAAACTCACCAAATGTACACAAATATACATTTTATGTGATTGTATGTTCAGCGATTTGTAATGTTGTCTAGATAACTTTTCTGGGAAGTTAAACTCCAAAATGCACCAGCATTTAAGATGTGTTATCGACCCAGGCCTGCTCTTTGGATGAGTGGAGGCTGATATAGGATCTGAGAGACTGACTGACGCATGCCGTCCGTTACGTCCACTCACCGGAGTCCCAGAGGTGCCTGGGGGTCCGGTTACACCCTTCTCTCCCTTTCGGCCATTAGCTCCAGGGAAACCTGCCGAGGAGAACCACAAAGGGGACCACATCAGAACCGTGTTCACGGTCAACTTGGTGGCCAATGCAGTGCAAGACCCTCCAGTGCAAGACAAAGGAAATAGACAAGTAATCTGGCATGGTAGTGTGCATTCCTGTGTGGAGGTGCTGGCGTTGTTACCTTGAGAACGGTACCTACCATTTACATCAGTTCAGAGGTGTTTAAATGGATCATTGAAATGTGATGAGGTCGAAATGCTTGTTGTTGGCATTGTAAGAAAAATGTGTATCTCCATATTTTTCATTTCTGAGTTTGGTACATCGACAGAAACTCTCCTTCATCAGCTGTGTGTTGTCAATATTTAAGGGCTCTGTAGCTAATAAATTTTATTCAAAACACTACGTGACTAACACACGTCTAATCTGATCTACTGCAATTCAGTAATGAAACCAATGTCATAACGTGAGGAAAGCACACATTAGGGGCTTGAGCAGGGCAGCAGCAAAGTGGCACAGCGTCCCTCACCTTGTTTTCCAGGGGGCCCCGGGGGTCCACGTTGTCCAGGGGGCCCGTTAGACACACAGTGCACACAGGTGTCTCCTATCTCACCTGGAATAAACAAAGGTGAAGGGAGGGATAAATGAGTTCTGGGAGAGGCTATGCTCACATGTCACATCTCTGAGTACATTCTGGATACCTACAGGAACTTCATCTAAACCCTTAAGGTGAAATCAATGCTGAGCTCATATTTTATTTTTTTAAAAAATGCACAGTTTAAAGAATTTTAAAACATCTTAATATATAATTTCATTTAAAACAGCTCATACCCTTTTGGCCCTGTTCTCCAGTAAGCCCAGGGGGTCCAGGATGTCCGGGCAGGCCCCGCTCCATGGTGCATTCTCCGTCTCCTACACACAGGAAAAACGAGACAGGAATCATTTCTGTTTGATTGTGCGTTTGTGTGATCTGCATGTAACTGGCTTAAGCTTTGCGTTGAATTTCTATCTCACTAATTGTGTTTAAACTGCCCAGTGCCCTGAACGCCTTGACTGTGGCGTTGAAAAAATAAAACTGAAATAAAATGTCAAAATGGCATATTCACCCTATGCAAACAGTACAGGGTTTACAGTGAACAGATTCTGAGACTGTGTTAAGCAGCCTCAGTGTCATGGGTCAGAAAAAAGCGGGTGATGTGATCATCCCATACCGACTGAATGTTATCACGGAAAAGGCACCAGGACAGCACTGTGGGTCACCGACAGTGGTACCTTATCAGGACCCACCTGTGGGTTCTAGACAATTATGAGCAGCACCTAAAGATGCTCTTCAAAATGGTGACATGGACTGGAGGTGATAGCTCTCCTTAATGGCATGCTGATACTCTGTGTGTGCTTGTGGGTATCCTGAGGGTCCAGGCAAAATGCACCTTTGGGTCCAGGGGGGCCAGGAGGTCCTTGAGGCCCATCTCTGCCACTCTGCCCAGGAAGAGAGACTCCAGGGGGGCCAACTTCTCCCTTCTGTCCAGACTCTCCCGGGAAACCTCTCTCCCCTGGTGGACCCACAGCGTCTCTGCCTGGGAAAAAATTAAATAAATAAATAAACACCAGAATGTCAAGACTATGCATCAACAAACAGGTGAGAGCTTTGCAGACAGTGATATATCACAAATCTGCTAGATATGTCTGTTTGGACCAGCCATTTGTTAACGTAATGCGGTAATTGGGAGTTATTAGTGAGCACTGATTGATTTGATATGGAGGGGAGTCCAATTAAGCATAACAAATGCAATGAGTATTGTCATGCTAACTGAACAGAGTAGACTCGAGCACATTGACGTGCGCGCAATACCGTGAGGTTATCGTAAACACCCCTTGAATAAAACATAATTTGTGCCAACAGATTGACTGGACCGCGCCTCTGTAAATTGATGCGAGTAATTAGCCACCGCTAAAAGGCTAATTGAGATTATTCAGGTGCCACAGTGGGATGGCCGTCAATGGAAGCTCAACGCCTGGCTTTGTGAGCAAGCTATATGGGAAACAGGAGGACTGAACCACGGTGCTGAAAGACCAGGGGTTTGATGATAGTGCCATTTTTTGGGTTTTACCCACAGACCAGCAAACCACCGTGGAATGCAAGGGAAACGGTCACTCACCTGGAAGGCCGGGGTCTCCTTTAGGACCAGGAAAACCTGAGAAACAAAGACACATCCTTTAGAATTAACAGACATTCCCTGCCAACGATGTTAATCAAGGAAATGATGACCCATACAGCATGCTACACTTCATACCGCGCCGCTGACAGTGACGGAGGAGTAGAGTAGGTGCATACCTTTTTCTCCGTGAAATCCTGGATGCCCGGAAGGTCCGGGGGGTCCAGGGGGGCCACCAGCCTGTTAAAATCAGCCTCAGTGTTATTGGTCAGAAAAAAGGGGGTGACGTGATCGTCACATACCGACTGAATGTTCTCACGAAGAAGGTACCCGACAGCATTTTTCAACAGTACCCCTTTATAACATTTTTTTGCGATCCCATGTTGCATTCTTATAGCAAAATGCAATTCATCTACTCTTTAGACTCCAGAAAGTACCCTCTCTGTATTGCCAGAGACATATTATTCAACACAGTTGTTTTATTTTTCTTAAATGACCTCTGCTGGTTGGAATAAGAACTGTGTTGTCACACACTGAATAGTTGAGGAGCATACAAAGAAATCATTGACAGAGACTAAAGAAAAATAAGAGAGGCACTGGAGATTCAAAGATTCACTTACATTTCCTGGGGGTCCCCTGTCTCCTTTTGCACCCTAAAAACAAGAGAAAAACATTTCACTTTGTTGTGCCTCACCTATTTCAAGAGTTTCGACATATTGTACAAAACGAGTCTGGGAGAGGACAGTGTTACTTCACTGTCATTTTGCTCATTTTAATAAAGGTTTGTAAATGTGTTTCTCCTAAGGGAACAGTGGCTTGGAACTTCACTAACCACTAGAATGTTTCTGAAAGAGTGAGTAGTGCCTGGGTGACAATTTAAGCCATGACACAGGTGTGTTCTCATGAATTCCATGACCCAGGTAAGGGCAGGTAAGCAGTAGCTCCAGGTCGGGACGGTAGTTAAAGTGAGTTACCGGTCGTCCTGAGTATCCTGGTGGGCCGGTGAATCCCCTGTCTCCCTGTTCGAAACACAAAGATGTTTGGTCAGATGTGTGAGGCACTGCTGTATTGCATGATTTCCAAGGAGGCTATGACTCTCTCTGCAATTTACAGGGGGAAAAAAATGAACGGCATGGCAGAGTGCAGTGAGATATGAAACGAAGATATGCTCTTCACATTCACTGAAAGTCTCAGTCATTCATCATTTTAATTTAGTTTCCATTATTCCTTTATGTTATGCTCAACCTTTAAAGAGCAAAGAAACCATTCCCCCATGGTTTTTTATCGGTGAGGTCGTTAAAGGGTTAAGATCAATAATCTGATAACACAATCTCAAAGAGCTCAAAGCAGGACCTACCTTTTGTCCCAGCTCTCCATCCTTGCCTGGTTTTCCCTGAAATTGAATGTCAAATACAACTTTATGTTGCATACAAAATTTTCACAGCCTAAAATGAGGCACTGTGAAAAATGCCAAACGAAAAAAACCAAAGGCACTCTGAAAGGTAATGTTAAGATGCCTTTATGAAGCCACAGCAACACGGATTAAGGATGCACCGGATACATTAGCCCTACAAGTTGCCTTCAACAGCCTTTATCAGGTTTTTAAATAATTCAAATTAATTTAAAAAGGGCTAAGCAATCATGAGGTGATAACTTTGAATGTGATACAGCACCATCTACTGACCACTGTGTGAAATGAACAAAGAGTAAACATTAAGCACTCACTATTGGGCCTGGGGGTCCAGGTTCACCTTTGACCCCTGGATCGCTCGATCGACATATACCCTGTAGAGAAACACATAGGATGGAATCAGATCGATTATTCTCTTTATTGTTCTATTACCAATGATTTCTACAGGTGGAAAAGTCAAGCTTACGACCACGTGTTCATTGTACTTGTGCGCTAAAACAGGCATTAATTAGCTAATTGACATTGTTGTGCTAACTTCAATTAGCTGGTTTACTTGCACAGGTGGAACAAAAAAGCGACAGTGCTTTTACTTCCTGTAGCCAAGGTTTTCATTTCCTGTCATGTTATATTTGATGAAATTAAACATTTTACCTTATCTCCTTTGTCACCAGGTATGCCTTTTTCACCCTACAAAACAGGAAAAGTGGAAAAAAAACAGTCTTTGACAGGAAGCTGATGTATATGAAACTAACACTCAAGAGATGCGCTAGTTTCTTTTTCTGTTGTTTGATTTTGACAAGCAACAGCTAGCTTATTCATCCTGCACTCACAGTTTAAACAGACACTGGGGAGGACAGAACTGACAATACAGCACTGAGCAGCAGGTGTGACATGATCATACTACGACGTAATTAATTATTAATAGGGCTAAGTGCCTACCTTGGGTCCTAACTGAGTAGTGGGCGAACCTCCTACATCCTGACGCCGTCCAGGGGGCCCTGGTGGTCCTCTAACACCTGGGCTTCCCTATCAGACCAACATTTTACACATATAATGAGCCAGTGAAGCAGCGAAGGGCACGCCTCACTGAGCCCACGCAAACATCAGAGTAACCCAGGTGTTTGGTTCTGAGGACTTACCTTTTCTCCCTTTTCACCTAAAAACGTCAGCCTGTCACCCTGAAGTGTAAAGAGGGCACAGATTCATAGATTATTATTATTACTTACTAATATGAATTATACTAGTCCAAAACAGATCCTTTATTTTAAATTTTTGCCTACCTTGGGTCCAGGTGGACCAGGAGGACCTGGGTACCCCTGGGGGTGAAATAGGGAAGATAATTACATGTCAGTAGAGTAGCACTGCATCCATGTCACGGCCAATATCTGGACAGCAGATACGGGCAGAGACCCCGTAAAGATGGGACAGAGCTCTAAGAGCATGGGAATGACCTTACTTTACCTTAATCTCTTAATCCCTCCAAGAAAAAAAAAATCCAGCAGCAGCATAAATACAGACAGACACTGTGTGAAATGCAGGCAATGCTACTAACCAGGCATGAATTACATCTACATTATTGTATTTAGGAAACATTTTTATCATACAAAAAGATTTGACAAAGAGCAGAGATGGAAGGCAGTTGTCAGAGTTCCAATAAAGTGACAATCAAGACATAAGGAGCCAGGTATACATGTACAGTAGTTGCCAGAGAAAGAACGAGGATGTTGTGCTTTAAGTAGATAGATACAGTGGTAAATGTTGTTGTAATAAGCTTTCATACATTGTTGAACCCATACAGAGTTTAAACAGGTGATCTTTCAGACTTTCTAAGCTGATGCTAAATTCATGATACCAAATAATATAATGATATATCTTTCTTGGTGACCTGTTTCATTGGGGGCATTTGGTACTGAAGAGAGGGGCCCAGTCTGGGCTAATCACTTACTCTTGGGCCCTGAGGCCCGGGGGGTCCAATCGGGCCTGGCATTCCATTGGGCCCTGCAGCCCCCTGCAGGGAGAGAGGGGGAGAGACAGAGAAAGAGAGAGAAAGGGAGAGAGAGGGGGACGGAGAGAGCGAAGAAGATAGTGGGAGAGAAAGACCGTTTATGGTTGCTGCTTACCCTGAGAAATGGATAAATGAAACCTGCTATGTCAAACCGACAGTATTTAATACAACAGAAGAAGAAAACGTCAGCCTTATCTGAGGTGGACCAGAGCAGGGACAGTCTTTTGTTCTCCCCCCACACTCATATACTTGATTCAATTAATCAATAACTTGAATGCAGACGATAATTAGCTGATTAGTTCATCATTCAGACAAGAGCAGCTGTGCAGACAACACCAGCATATGAATGTGCACACACACACACACACACACGCACACACACATACATATATGCCCACACATACACACACACACACACATACATGCCCACACACACACACACAGTACATTAGTACATTAACACTACTCTAGGCCATTCTATGGCCAGATGAAATGGCCTTTATGGAGCCTTCAAATGTATGAAATCTTGTGTGAAATAATCAGTATACACACCTGCGAACCTGGCAATCCAGGATACCCCTTCTCTCCTCTCTCTGGGATAAAACCAATGACACCACCTGCATCACCCTGACCGAGAGAGAGGGGAGAGAGCGAGAGAGAGAGAGAGAGAGAGAGAGAGTGATAGTGAGTGAATGAGAGGCATGAAATCATGTTACCAACACATTTAAAAAGAGCTACACAGAAAGTGCATGGCACTTCGAGCACGGCTGCAGTAAGATGGAATTTCTGTAATATTCAAAGAGGGCAGAATTGCACTGGCTCTCATTGGTTCATGGCCTCATAAATCTTATGCCTTAATAAGATCCAAAGATAATATTATTCATTGATGTAATGTCATTACCTTCATTCCTGGAAGACCAGGAGAGCCCTGGTGGGAAAAAAAGAAAATGAAAAACAGTCATTTCTGCATGAATGTAACAGTGAGTCATGTGGTTGAAGAAAAGCAGGTAAATAAATGAATGGCCGTTCATGATCATTTGTAAAGCACATGATCAAGCCCGCTGGATGGATGAGAAATCCACACGAGGTGACTCACAGGAGGGCCCGGCAGTCCGGATATGCCAGGGAGTCCATCGAAGCCTCGCTCTCCCTGCAAAACAGGAGTGAAGCATTACATGGGGTCACATGCTGACAGCTGAATCCCTATAGACTGCAGGAAAATGACAAGCCTAGATGGGCAGCATACCCTTTGTGACATCATCAAGGACAGACCATCCAATCAAAATACACGAAAGTAACAGTCAAAATCGCCTGAGCAAAACAATTTATGAAGCCTGATGCTTTCTTATTCAATTTTTATTTAAAGCTTCCTTTTTCAAATGATTTTAAAATGGCAGTTAATGGACAAGCAGTAAAATGGGAGCCAAACAGCTGCATAAAGACTAACATTAACAGGGAGAAATGCTTCATCATTCTGTTTCGGGCATTGGATTTTCATTATGGGCATTTGTATTGAATGTGAAAGAGAAGGCTAAAATATCCTGCAGCAAACTCTACCTTTGTCCCATTGCATCCTGGGATGCCTGGAGGACCAGGTGGACCGTCATGTCCTGGGACACCCTGGAGAGAGAAAAATGACTCATGATTTTTAATAAAGTGTAATGCTGTGGAGTTCAGCAGAATCAGCTAACATTTTTTTGGGTATATGGAAATGGATTAAACATCTGAATGCCCCTGAGTGAAGCACAGAACAAATGTGTTATGCTAAGCAAAATTATGAACTCTTATAGATAATATATATCATTTGTATCCCTTCCCACTGTCCTGCCCAGCAGTGAGCATATTTTCTCTGAAGCCAAATACAGTAAAGTACAATTTCTAAAAACAGTGAGAGGTGAACACTTTTTCATGACATAGGCCAAGTAAGAGTTTTGTGGTGCACTTTTTTGAACTTAAAATATTTTGCATCGTTACGTCTCATAGGAGTGTTCAAATCCACCCACCAAAACAAATTATTCAGCTCTTCCATTTTTCTGTTACAACAATAGCATTACACAATACAGGTTTGACTCATTGGCGTTTGCTTTGTCTTTGAACTTTCAATTGCCAGCCTGTAATTTCATCAATTAAATTAAAATTGAAAGAATTTAACATTTTTTCTAAGGGAATCACTTGTCTTTTAGAAGAGAAAATGAAGGCATTAACTGTCTGAAAACTGTTCAGACATTCATTTTTCATGACCTACATAGCTGTTTCTGACATAATGTGTCTTCAGATAATTATCCTTCATTAGACATCTAAAGTGTAAAGTGTACAATTAACAGCAATTAAGAGATTGTCACAGTTAGAGGGCTGTAATTGTGGTTATGGTGATCAAAAACCAGCACAGGGTGGACCAAGTCATTAAAGACATTAAAAACTGTCTATGTCTATGTGTATCAAAGCGAAGGAACTGCTCCTGTAAGCCAGAGGGTTTTACCGGAAGACCGGGATTTCCTGGGAACCCGGGTAAACCAGGAGGGCCCTGTGGGACAGAGAGATCAGAACAGCATCATCATCATCATCATCATCATCATCATCATCACCATCACCATCATCATCATCTTACTGTTACAAATAAGATGACATCATCGTAGCATTACCCTGGATGGACAGTAACGCCATTTAGAAAACAGAACCATAATGCTCCAGAAAGCACACCTACTCTACCCATCATTACCTTCACCATCATCTTCGTCACACCTTCATCACAGTTCTTATCACAATTAAAACCTTCAAAGGGCAGTTTACAATGCCCCGCATAAATTCATCATCACCATAGCAGTGACAACCTATCACAAAACACACTGTATCATCAGAGTGCTTGCTGATTGGTTGAAATCCCATCTGCAACACAGTGTCCACCAGTTAGGTGCACTTACACGAATCCCTTTTATTCCAGGGGTGCCAGACTCTCCTTGATCCCCCTGTGGAATAAAGAATTAACAATTAACACATTTGGACATTTTTGCACCAGAGAGAGAGAGCAAGAGAGAGAGAGTAGTGGAGGCAGACAGACAAAGATGCTATCCTTCTGTTTATTTTTTTTAATTCAAACAGTTATCATTATAACGATGACCATGTTTACATGGTATGTTCACCGGATAAAATACATGCATGGTTTTCACAGGCTACTCCCTATCACACACTGTGGAAACGCTTGTACGTTTCATTTGCTGCCAGGCAAATTTAAGCATACAGAGTTGAAAAAACAGAACACATTCACAGCTAGATGAAGACTGAGAGAGAACTCATCATTTAACAAACTACACAACTCAGATTATAACATTAGATTTTAACCACAGTATTCCTAATTTGAGCACCTCTGTGTCTATCAGCTGACACAGAAACAATTGGCAAAAAAAAAAAAATACTGACAGGTGTGAGTAACCAAACATCGACAGACAAAAAAAACGAATTCCATTGTTTCAGTGTTTACTCAAACATCTCTGGAACGGTGACCTCGACCCTTGAAGAGGTGGGAAAAAAAGAGCTGAAGACGTTGTGTTGATGGCCTTTCCTCCCCGCCCTGGCCCTTGAGGCAAGTGATTGATGGTTTAGACCGTTAAAGGCGCACGGCCGGGCGGGAACAGGAATCGGCTCAGGAGAGAACGCCTGTGGGCCCCTGTGCTACAGCCCTCGGCCCCCCTGTGCCCTCTGAGCCTGACTAACGCTGAGTGAATGATGCTTCCTCCACAGGTCGCAACTTCCTGTGTGGGTGAGCGCACACAGGAAGTCTTGATCTCAGCACCCCCCTTTGACCCCGGGAGAAGAGAGGGAACCACGGCAGGCCATGTGAAGGAGAGATAACGCTGGCTACTACACTGAGGCATGTTTATACTTTATCACTGTGACAAAACACTATAAAAATATACAAAGTTAAACATCCACTTGACACATCCTACAAAAATTCTGAAATCTGAAAGTACTGTGGCCCAAAAAAATCTAATCTAAGACTAGCTTTAACCCCAAGCTTTACCTCATTTTTTCTAGCTATCCGTTCATGAAACGTTTCCAACTAGTTCCGTGAACTCCTGTGTCACCGGGCTCTGATTCCATTTTATTGATGTTTTCTCAAACAAAGCCCAGGAAGTAGTTTGTGTCTGGATGGGACTTTAATTCCTCTGTGAGTAAAGCGTCCTACAGCACTGTTTGCTAGGGGCCTGCTGGGGCTCCTCCACATCTGAATAGACTTTGGGGGCCTGTGGATTTCACTCACCTTGGGCCCCATCGGTCCAAGGGGCCCCTCAGGTCCTTGCATTCCAGGAAAGCCCATGTTGCCTTGCATTCCAGGGTATCCCCTCTCACCCTGGAGGAAACACAAGCAGTGAGCTCATCATGTCATCGTTATCAAGCGTTATGTCATCGTTATCAAATTACAACTCCCACAAATTAAGATTTTAGATGTAGATTTAGTTTCAGATTTTTAAAGACATTATGCTTTTGAGAATGTACTTCATTGGTTTCTGTGAAATGCCTCCACAACAAAAAATTTCCCTTCACTTCTGGGTCAGTGCCTCTGGCAGCCACTAGATGGCAATACAGTATTCCATATGTTCTGTATACCTGATCGTTCTCAGCTCTGAGCCTCTGACCCACTGAACTACTTTCTGCCACAGTCTTTTATCCGCATTTTTTCTCAGTGATTCCAGTGCCAAGAATGTGTGTGTGTGTGTGTGTGTGTGTGTGGGTCTTTGAAACCAATGCTGTTGTACTCATGTGCTTACACTCCCATTAAAAGTATTTCTTCTACTTAGAATTAGATTGAAAACCTCAGTCTAATTCTAAGTAGAAGCCATAGACAGGCAGAACAATTACAGTTAAGAGCATGCATGTTTCTCACCACATTCCCACCTTTAAGCACCCCATTCCTCACATTTTTCCTGTGCGCATAAAGATGTCTTATTAGCAGGACAGCTCTGCTTTGATGTAAATTCCCACTTTCAGCATTTGCAATGAAACGTGCACATAAACAAAATTTAAAAAGTCATTTCCATGGACTGAATTCAATGCTGAATGTGGTATCTAAAGAGCTTTTGTTAGCCATGATCACTCATACTGCGGTCAGAAGTGCTTTTACAGTGGTAGACAGAGAGAGGAAGAAAAACAGAGAGAGAGAGAGAGATGCAGAGAAAAAAGAAATGACTGCGATGCAAAGAAAAGACTGGATCAGTTCATGGGAACAGGGCCACTTGCCTGGGGTAACACAGCAGTTGCAGTGGGTGGCGGAAGGAAATGATGTCACACAGAGTCGGGAGAGGGGGGAAATGGGGGAATTCAACTTGGGGGAGTATAAGTACGAGGACAGATTGGGGGTGGAGGACTCATGTGTGAGATTTTAGCACCTTTAACATGAGGCAGAAGCTCCAGCAGAAAGCACAAGCTATGCAGATAGATGCAGATAGATTAACGCTGACTCAGCAAGCGTTTATGAGAGGGTTGCGTGACCCTCGTCACTGCTGGCTGTGTTAGTCACATTCTATGGCATTCTATGGCGGTTTTGATCTCAGCACAGGTAGATGATGCGGCTTTGATCTCAGCACAGGTATATGCTGCAACTTTGATCTCAGCACAGGTACATGATGCGGCTTTGATCTCAGCACAGGTAGATGATGCGTCACTCACCTTTGCACCTTTGACACCACTGCAGTCACACTTGCCACATCCAGAACCTGCGCAGCCCTGCAGAGGGAGCAAACACCCCATGTCAGTGCACATGAAACATGTGGAAAAAAATCACTCCACCACATGTGCCAGTCCAGCTGATAAACAGGCTGCTGGCACAGTAGCCTCATGTAATACAGCCCCTAACAAGCCCACTATGATAAACAAATACTGCATGACTACAGTTTTAATTATTTCTGTGGCATCCCATTGCTCACTGTCCTGTTACTGGGATCGCAAACTATGGCCCTATTAAGGCTCAGTGTCCAGCACAGTCCTGCGTTTCAGCACTTTAAGGAAGAGCTGTAGTGGGTTAAATCAAACTGGCTAACTAGTTCACACATCTTGTTTTGAAGGCCTATATTCACTGCTGGTGGATAGGAGACCACAAAAGCTTGTAGACACTGTGGCTGTCCAGGACAGAAGTTTGAGATTTTTGCCATAATCTGACTGAATGAAATGTTTTGCAGACTGCCAAGTGGCCACCAGATGGCAGCAAGCTCAATTTTTTGCTTTTCCCCTTGTTAAAAAAGCATACATGCCATCAAAATGAACTTGGATTATTACCATGACACATATAATTCCCTGACTCCTTGTGATAATAGTAAGAAACAAGTAAGACAAGTAATAGTAGCAAACAGAAGATGATCTAGAGTTGAAACAAGAAAATCGCCTGACTGAGGGAAGAGAAGACCCTCAACTCTGCTTTGACATGGATGAAGAGTTGTGTGTTCAACGCTGAGTATATACACATCACCATGTCACCTGTGTATGTTTTAGCACTCCAAGGTTCTGCTATCTCTATCATGACATGTAACCACAACAGGGTAATCTTACGGGAGATCAAAGCACTAGGAACCCCTTTGAAACACGCATCGTATTTTCTGCTCCTCAGCCTGTTTACATCTCCATAAACCCAAACATGAGATCAGAGAGATTGCAAAAAAAAGCATCCACTACTGCTCCTTATTAAGTCACTAACTCTAGATTGAAGATTCCAGATTAAAATGGCCCGGTATAGTTTTTTAGTATGAGAACATGCTTAAAGGATGCCATCGTGGGAATCTAAGGCCGAATTCAGAGTCTCAGGGGAATAAAGCTACTGCACAGTCAGCAACAGGAGTACTTCCTAGAACAGAGTGACCTAAAATGAGAAACACGAATGAAGAAAAACATCAGGATCCCTAACCAGGAATATCTTTACTTCACAAAGGAAAATAAAAGCATGAAGAACAAAAAATAAAAAATACAAAACAAACCAAAAACAACAACACAACAAATGCAAACAACATAACAAAAAATAAGAAAACAGCAAATCACAAAAATCACGAAAGAGGGAGAGTAAGAAATGTGGGAAAGTAGAAATGATTTTTAGTTAATGTAAATGTTTGCTTTGGTAGTACTATGCTGATGTGTCGTCATGGTAATAAAACTCGGTTGAGTTTTGGTCTGAGTTTGCACCAGTGCAGGATAATGAGCATAAGTGCTGCCGATGAACAGGCAGCATGGCCAGGTGAATAAATCAGCAGCCACAGATAAGGGTGTCTTATCTGGGAATAAACCACAGAGCAGAGAAGGGGATAATTGCTTCTGCTCTGCTCCAAATGCAGAGCAGAAGTAATTGTGCAGGGGAAATGTGTGCAGAGAGCCAGTGTTCAGGCTCAACTGCTCCATTTACCTGCCTGGAGGAGGGAGGGCCTCCTGAAACACCTGGAAAACTGTTCCCAAAAAGAAAAGCCTCCAGATGTATCCCTACCCCTGATATGAAAATACTGCTTTACATGTGCATTAAGAGATTAAGAGATACTACATAAAGAAGGGCCTATTGTTTGCTCTTTGAATGACTGGTTGAAGTATTTTGCTTACTCCAATCACAAAACATGCCACTGAAATTACATGCGCAAAAATGTCTACATTTGCTAAAGGCTTTGACATATCATATCTGTGAAAGTTCCAGTAAACACCTGGCACGAATGGACTGTATGTAATGCTACATATTATATTACACTGAGGTATTTATCAGGCGGGATTTATCTTATCGAACATTGAGCGAGCTGCACAACTTACGTTTTTACATAATATCCATTCATGCACCTGGATATTTAGTCAGTTCAGGTGAAGTGCAAAGGTAATGCCAAGGCCAGGAACTGAACTTGCAACCTCTGAATTTACAAGCCAAGTTCCCTAGTACAATGTCACCACAGTTAGAATAAATAGAAACTGTGTAGGTTGCTCTGGATAAGAGTGTCAGCTTAAAGCCTGTATGTAAATGTATGTGACGTAATGATGAAAGCACAGATACTATCAGGCACAAACGGGCTGACCCCACATGACCTGCAGCCTCTTCTTTTAAATCGGGCCCTTCCCTGCAAAATGCTGAGGGCATGCGACCCCACCCCCCCACCCCCAAACCCCACATGCCCCACCCAAAACCTTGTGATTCTCATCAGAGACTGAAATAACCCCTACTGCAGTAAACACTTATCCTCCGAGGGTCTTCCAAATTTAATCAAAGGCCCGGAGCAACGTGGGACAAACAGGGAGAAGAAAGGGTGCAGTGTATTCTCCCTGAACTCTGTTCCCCTCCCACACTGTTACCACGGCAATGAGAATTCCCCCCAAAAGATGTAGACAAGAGATTTTTATACTGAGATGCTGTTCCCTGAACATCAAACACTGGATCATGAAAACCTCAAAAGCAGAAAATAGTTTCAGACAGTATTACAGCCAGAGATTACTAGAGATGGATTTGGAACCACAGAATCATTAATATTGTCACAGAAAATTATGTTTGTTGATTTACAATTTCTCAGAAACTGTTATCTGTCCCTCATGTTGGATATTGTGGATGACTGCAGGTTTTTATTTCACCAATAGGGGGTGCAAGCGTGCACACACCCAAGTTCTCCCTGCTCGAATATTCTCTACAATAAACATCAAAAGCCAGGCTCACTATTGTGATGTCACAGCTAACATCACAGCAAACGTCACATCACAGCTGTGTCCACTCACTGAAAGCTGAAAGTTAGGCACAGTTCTGTGGCTCCTATCCTGTGCGTGTGGGAGCATTAATGTTCTGGTGTGTTGCCCCCCTCATCCTCCCCCACAAGGTCTGCATCTGCACAGACAGGTCTGGTACATCTCCACAGCGATCGTTGGCCCCCATAGTGACAGTCCATTCTCAGTGAACAAACCCTCCCCGTTCATTCCACCCTTCCACCGACACTTTCCAGAAATCTCCGTCATCCACGTGTCTGCCTAATGACATCCCTGCTCCAGCCACGTGCGGACAGTGCACTCGTTAGCCGGCGGTTTATTCCGTTACAGCGCTGTTTAAGATTCCAGACATTTGTTTTGGGTAAAGAGGTGCCCTGTGCCAGACGGTACGTCTGCTTTTCTTACCAGACGGGTATAGGGAGTTGACATGAGTCAGAATCAGTACGACATCAAGTGTCTTCTCAGCTCTAGGGCATCAATGCGGGAAAGGTGACCACGCAAAAGACGCACACGAGATTGAGCTTTGGAATATGACTACAGTGAATAATGACCCCACAGATCTCTCTACCTCTCATTTTCTGTACTGTATCTGGTTTGCATAGAGTTGGCTGTGCTAGGGAAAGACATTGGTTGCCTGGTTTCAAAGACTGCCTGCAGATCTAATCTCCACAGGGAGTACAATGAATCCAGTCAAATGAATCTAGGCCCAGTGTTGAGATGGGTGACACAGAGAACGTTGACACTCCAGCATGACAAAGATTTGATCAATTCTTTATTTCAATTAATATTTTTTTTTTTGTCTTGTGACAAACATCAGCAGTACAACACTTGACTGTGATAAAATTGCCAGTTTAATGTGACTGAGTGACTCTATTCTCACAGCCTCATGTGACAAAGTGACAGTATCACTATTTTAATGCCACACGGTGACCTGCTCCCGGGGTCTAGATGAACCCATGGCCCCTATCAGTGGAGTGTAATTTTTAGGTGTTTCCTTCCAAACTAAACCAACACTGTTTCCAGGCCAAGGTGTTTGTATGTGGCTGGCTTTAGCCTCTCAGATATCTGCTGTGGGTAGGAAGTCAAGACAAACATTCTCCTTCCTTCCCGATAGCATTTTCCTGAAGGAAGGGCCTACATCTTTTGTTTACATTTCTGTTCCTTTTCCTCCAATTTTGTGTGAGGACGGCATGTTTTCGGCTTCCCGTCATTATGTGTGCCACCTTTCAGGAGCGTTCCATTCTGAACACACATTTTTATACATTTCGTATTATGGCCACATGCATCTCTGTTATGTACAAACACACACACACACACATACACACACACACAGGCATGCACACGTGCACACACACACATGCACAGGCATACACACACTCACGCACACACACACACACACACACACACCCCTGGTCTCCTTTCACCCAGAACAGTGTGTGGGTGTCCTTAGCTGTGATTGGTTAATGAACTCATTATGTTAATTTCCTGATGGCTGTATGCAAATACATGTGGGAAAATGTGGGAAAATCAAAAAATCAAAGTGGAACATACGGTTGGGGGCCCGGCCTTGGGCTGGAGTTCTGTGTGAAGGATGAAGGTGGGGGCTGACATTTTTGTAATTTTTTTTTGTTGGTACCCCCTGCTGTCTTCCTCTCTCTCACACACACAGACTCTCTCTGGGGCTAAAGCTCACTTCCTGCAATCTAGGACTTTGTGTCCATGGCCTTTTAACCGGATCCCAACTTTTTTTTTTTTTTTTGTAAGTTAAACATGCTGTGATAATGAGCAGTGTGACTTTGACTGATTTTTTGTTTATTTCCTTCATAAAGACAAAGAGCCGCATCCAGAACTTTTATCAAGACTTTAAACTAGCCCGGTGAGAAAATAAGCTGTTTATCGATCATAAGCATGAGCTAATATGAAATCATGCATGAAGGGCAATCAAAATAATACATTCTGTGGTTCCTGACGCAGAGTTTTGTATGGGCTTGATAAAATAAATGACCTCGTAATAAGAAAATCAAACAAAAGCTGCTCTGTCTCCCCTTAGACAAATGACCCTCGCTTTTAGAACAATATTTCTCATTCCAAGATGGCTGTCTAGTCCATAAATTTCCATTACCTTTTCTGCTAATCATTTTAATTTCTTTAATATCGAAGCAAATGATCTTCAAGAAAACATTCCCTGCACAATTTTCGCATTCATTTTTCAAGAACTTGATGAGATCAGCCATAATTAATAGGCAAAATGTTTGCAAAGTTGGCAGTTATTTTGAAGTCGTAGCTGGGGATTAATGTTGATCAGAACCAGCTGTCTGGTTCAGATTACGCTATTTCTAAATTTCCCATCTACAGATCAGTGTCATCAGCTCTGTGAAGGAGCACAGTTCACAGGAGCTCTGTACTGACCAAGCGTAAATCAATCCATTCAAAAGCACATTCATGGGGTATCTCTCTGCTATGTATCCTGCTGTGAGATACTCCATGTCCGGACCTTCTATGTTAGCATAATGCGTCTTTGGTGCAATACAGGCACGAATGCAAAAAAAGAAAAAATGTAGAGATATACCACTGCCTTTTTGCCTCTTCCCTTCAGTAACCTGAATGATTCCCGGCTCGAAACCATGACTGCATCTGGTTGGTGGGAGCAGTGCCCTCGCTCTACCCATGATGCCTTGCAGGATTCCGCTCTGCTTCCCTGCCTTACTTGGAAGAGGGGGCCACAGCTGGTTTATACCAACGGCTGACTGGCTTGGCAGCCTTTCGCAGTGGCGGCTCACGTTCTGCCAGTAATGAAACCGCGCAGCACGAGGGCAGAGCCGCCGCACGCGCACAGCCTGTTCTCGTCAGCGACGCAATTTGTGTGGTCCGTATCTGCGGTCGACGCAATAATGCCGGTCCTGACCGCTGGATTGGGGGGTTGCTACAGTCTAGCACAGTGCAGAAACGCCTTACTCAATCCTGAAAAACAACCGGTTACTGTGAATCACTACCCTTGCACAATAAAAAAAATTACATCTGGATAAAAAAAAAAAAAACTTTTTTTTTTTCAAATCAATCGAGTTTAAAACTTTTTGGTGGTTCAGCAGTAACCAATTACATCAAAAGAATGCTGCTGGGAAAATGGCTGCTTGTTAAGGCACCTGCTGCTGTAAGTGGAAGGAACAGGAGTCAACAGAGTAAACCGCGCCAGAGGCAGACCCACAGTCAAAGGCATTACTGAACATGCCGGTCAAACCACAGCATAGGAAACAGGTGACCAAACGTGACCGCAGCATTTCTCCTGTGGTTGGGGTAAATATCACAGAAGGCCTGTCTCTTTCTTCCCTAGAAATTCTTAAAGTTTCGTGCTTCAGAGTAGGCCCTGTTTGGGGGGCGGCGGGTGGATTGGACCAGCTGATGGGACACCAGCATCTGGGAGCCAGACCACAGCAGACAGCAGCTGGGCAGGACAGGACCAGAGAACACTTTCAGACAGCGGAGAGGCCTACAGCGAGAAGGGTGAGGAGGCGCTATCCCTGCAAAGAGCCACATTATAAAAACACCAGAGTGCTAATAAGAGTAATTACCCCCTTAAACTGTGATCATGTGTCCTACGACAGTGGAAATGCAGGCTTAAGATGTCCCACATTGCTGACTGAAAACCCATCCGAGGAAGGCTACGAGATACGCTCCTCTCTGTCTGAAAGGTTTACAGGAGTCAGTGATGCCAGGCAAACATAAAATTTGCAAGCTCTGAGCAGGCTGGGGGTTCTTATGGGGATTTATAAAAAGTACAAGAGACTCCTTTAAGCAGACTGATTCTGAGAGAATAGTTACCCATACCCTATAAATATTCGCTGAGACTGGGGGTGATGTCACAGGAATTGCCTGTAGGCACTGTTGTTGATGGAGTTTATTAACTGTCTGTCAGAGCTCAGACATTCCCACACTGGGACAGCAGACCATGTTTGTGGTCACACAGAGATCCGGAGTTATGGTGAGAAAGAAGGATCCAGGAATTTTTTGGGGTTTTTTTTTGTTCACAATGCTTGTTGTGGTCATACTGTGAGCATACTGGCCAGGTTCCTGCTCATTTTGCTGGAGGGCAGGCAGTCCGAGTGGATTTTTGTTCCCAATCGTAAATCAAACTTATCAGCAAACCACAGCAAGTCTCTCCTGCTGACTCAGGAGGTGAAAGCTATAAACATGTGACATCTCAAAATCATGTGATGACAGACTCTCAATTCTCTGAAGATGGACACTGTCAGTGGAACACTAAGGTGTCAGAATATACTAATTTCGCGGACTTGCAGATACCTGGCTGGCCAGGAGTGGGAACAATGAGATCTAGGCTTACACTCAATCTTTACTGAGTGAGGAAGAGCGATTTGGTGAATTGTTGCCTCAACAATGCCGACCTCTGGAGATAATCGCTAATGGTGGGGCAGGGACCGAAACTCAAAGCCGGGTCTAAAGCTGCAGCACAACCAGGCAACTTCATGATGTGGAGAACCCAGAGGCCCCCAGGTCAGCCTTTTGACCTCTCACCTCCAGGGTCATGACCTTTGCCCTGTTTACATGAACTCTTTAGGTCACTCTGACAGCAAACCCCACACTGACTTTACTCTTTTACCTCCTGAAACACTGTGCACATTGCACGGGTACCAACCTGGCTAAGCAGGGGCTTCCCACATGGCAATGCACAGAGATATAAATACCCTGATAATGTTGCACTATATAGTGATGAGACAGCCCCTCACACAGACAACACAATGGAGCCGTAATCCTACAGACCGCACCGCTGTTATGGGCATCGCCTATCTGTCTCTTACTCATTCTCTTTACCGCTCTCCCCCTCTCTGTCTTGCTTTCCTCTGGCTTTGGGCTTTGATGTGAAAGATATGCAACGCTGTTTTTTTTTTTTTTTGTACGACATGCTTGGTGGATTACAGCTCGGGGTTCCGGTGCCAGATCCCCCAGCCGATTGCTGAAGGAATTCGCCTGTCGCTCGCTGCTCTGGGAGAGGCGGACGTACAGCAGAAAATCTTGCCCCACATCGTCGCCCGTGATCATGATGCAAGTCAAACGACAAAAGAGTCACCTGTGTATTTACGACATGAACACTGGCGTGCTTTAAGCACAAGGTAAGGCCCTAACCCAGGCTTCCATCTCACAGGCCTATGGCCGGATCACCTGGCCTCCCCGCCTCTTAGCTGCTGCTGTGGTGCAGTACTCTGGATGACTCTATCGGGAGACACTCTTCAGTTTCCAGCATCTTGAGTTCTCCACAGATATGGAAAAGCATTCTGGGATTGTGAGGATTATACTATAGATGGATGTGAATTCTTTCATCAGCACTGCCTGTTTCTGATGATACAAGAGAACATTCCTCTCTGATCCCACACTCACAACACACAAACATTCACTGCGGCAGGATCGTGCACACACACACACACACACACACACACACACACACACACACACACACACACACACACACACAGAAAAATGACTGCACAGACATAAAGCAGATGCTCAACACACAAACACACACAAACATATTCTTATACACTCATATGAAAAAATACATACGCACACTTACACAAACAGACACGCACTAAATTCACAAGTATTTTGTGGCTCTTACTAATTACAAGTCACTAGTCTTGTGACAAGGACTACCAAGACAGGCATCACCAATCAACTGTGTGTACCAAAGTGACAGGCATCACCAATCAATCAGATGACCCAGTGAGGAATCTCAGTCTTACAGTACTGCATTGAGCGAATTCTCCCCACTAAATCACGCTTGCAGCTTTCCTCTCTTGTGTCTAATGCCATGGCATGTGTGACCTCTCTAACCACAGGTCCGTTCAGCCACAGATAATGGAAACATCGCCCCACTTCTGACATGCTTTATCTAAATCTGAGACCAATTTCATTATGCTCCAAGTCTAAATATGAACACATAAATCACACCAGGAGTCCAGAGCCTCTCCTGTTTGTGTTTTTTTTTGTTTTTGCACAAGATTCCTCCGTTTAAGGCATGTAATCTTAACTTATCCCCCCCCGCGCGTATATAATCGCCCCGGTTTCTTCATAATGCTGCCCCCAATGAGAGCCTTGGCTGTGCTGCCATTCCTCCGCTCCGGCAAATGACAGAGGCTATTTTAAAAAAGGCTCGCGGCGTGATATATAAGGCTACTTTAAGAGGTACTGATGATCACGTGAATTCTGTTTGCAGAGTTTCCCAAGAGTTCATGCCACAAAAATATACAAATTCTGCAAAGCATGTGCTTACGTTAGCCATGTCAGTCCTACCCTTAAATACTGCAGGATGTAATGTCAAAGGCTGAAAAATCATGTCGCAACAAACACAAGCCCTGGGGACCAGGGGCCGGGGCGGTGGGGGAAGGGGGGTTGATGCAGGGCAAAACCGAAAATTTCATCCAATGAAATGGTTAAAGAGTTGAGCGATGCTCAGTACAGTAGCTGGGAGCTGGGAGGATGTGAGAAACAGCATAGCGGCGCTGGACCCAGGAGAGTTGGAGCTACATGCTTCTGGCTCCTGTAACTAAAAAACACACACACACACACACATACACACGCACAAAATGATCCTGATGAAAACCAGGCGCGTGGTGTGGGATGGAGGGTTTTAAAATAGAACGCAGAAGCGAGGGAATTGGAGAATTTCTTCCAGCCCCTCGCTGTTTTCTCTTGAACAAGTAGGGAATTTAGAGTGAAGGAGAGCAGCTCTCTCCATTATCTCCACTGGAATGTCAGCTCTTTACCAGCTAGCTTCATGGCTACCTTTAAGCGAGATCATACATTAACATTAGAGCCGATGCCTCCTTACCCATTCATATTATCATTACTGTAAGTGAAGTCCAAACTGCACTATAGACATACAGTTTATTATTCTTATTCTTATTATTAAGGTAACCAAACTCTGGCCATGCAGGAGAAAAGAAACACCCTGCCTGCCTCCATACATGAGATAATCAGCCAGCTGTTCCCTCACTTTGTTCCCTATCTGAGGGTCAACATGTTCCTTCAGCAGTTACATACAGCGCTGCCTTTTGATTCGCTGGCTCGGTTCCACCGGGCCTCCGCTCAGGAACCTCTCCCCTGGCACACTAAAAATAGGCGCGGATCGTTTTATCGAAAGGAAGTTTCCTCCTTTATCTCCTTTACGGGACAGGAAGGCACTTGGGGTCACCGTGATGGGGAGTGCCGTGAAGCCGTCTCCCGAAATTTCGCCGTGTGTTCCTCAGCCTGCCTTTGAAGAGCTTTTGTTTGACATGGGAAAGCAGACTCTGCCTGTGGCCTCTGCAGCAGTCCGCAGGCTGCCCTGATCCTGCCATATTTTGGCCAACTGCAACAAAAACGTACTCATTCAGGCACGTTATTCCTACAAGCTAACATCCAACTTGGAGCACTTAGAACCAGCATGGTCCTCTAGGTCCCTCCACCAGCCCATCATAGTTATGAACTGTATACATTTTGATACAGTACATAACATTCATTAATACAAGAACCCAATCAGAGGTTAATTCTTTTATGGAATCTACTGTGAAATATTAATCCTGTAACTTGTAAAAACTGATCTTAACCCAAAGCTTCGGTTTTTGGTGGTGGGCTATGGGACCCAGAACATAAAATCTGTACAATTTTGGCTTTATGGCCTTACTGAACATCTGCTTTACCAGTTAATACAGCACCAGCCGCTACAGTGACAAGCCTATGCTAACCCTGTCACTCAGCAGTCAAAATGGGGTGAAAACATAACTGTTTGCTCAGGGGGGAAAACCTGTAGAATAATTTAGCCAGAAAGCAATGAGGTGAGATGTGGTTGATGTAGCCTGGGGCTTTAAAAAAGCACTATTCATGTAACATGATGAAAATTGATATTACTGTGGGCTGTGAATGTGGGCGACCATTTGGACTGTAATGAGGAAAGCAGAGAGGGGCATGGGGAGATTAAAAACATTAATTCTGCATTAATTTTGGAAAATTTGATTCCTCCAGGGGCAGGGAGCAGGGAGGCAGAGTGTGGATATAACCCCCCCCCACACACACACACCATAAAGAGGAGAGGGCAGCCAGGCCAGAGAAGGGGCAACAGTTTTTTTCCCACAGTTGCCATGTCCAGTACACACCCTCAAAGGCCCCTACCAAAGAGGTACTGAGAGAGAGAGAAAGAGAGAGAGAGACAGAAAGAAAGAGAGAGAGAGAGAGGGAGAGGGAGAGAGACAGAAAGAAAGAGAGAAAGAAAGAAAGAAAGAAAGAAAGAAAGAAAGAAAGAGAGAGAGAAAGAGAGAGAGAGAGGGAGAGGGAGACAGACAGAAAGAAAGAGAGAGAGAGAGGGAGAGGGAGACAGACAGAAAGAAAGAGAGAGAGCGGTTCCAAAGGCCCTGCTACTCTCCTATCTGATCAGAGGCTGTCAGAACGCGATGGGCTCTGAGACACAGCAGGAAAAAGTTCATCACGCCTGTGGAACAAACAACTCAATTACACACATTATGTTATCAGGACAAAAAAACACAGCGCCTGCCACCATCGACCGCCCCCTCCCCAACCCTCCCAGCCCTTCCTCATGGCACTGAAATACCTCAGTTTTGTCCTGTTTTTAACTGGGGGAAAAAAACATGGTTATTTTTTTCCACTGTGGGAATATTTGCCTCCAGGACATGGAAGCTGAGAGTGAGGTTTAGAGTTTTGAGTTCTGAGCGAACGCGTGGGGGCCTGGGACAAAAGTTGACCTGAGCACCATACCATCTTTTCATCGACCTCTCCCCACATGAGAGCACTCTGGAGTTAATTATATCTGCAATTATACCCATACTGGGCTACTTCTGTGCTTCTGTGCTTGATTGTATCAATGGCGCAGAGCGTGGTTTCTTTTTTCCATGCGTATCTGTGCTCCTTCATCTGTAAAGCCACTAACCCTGACCCCCACCCCCCACCCCACCCCGCATTAGAGTGACGCTGCTGACAGCCGCTTTTCAGGCCCTGTGGTTTCATGCCAGAGATGTTAGCGTAGATAGCTGGGGGCTGTTTGGTCCTGACGTTTGTGAAGCAGCAACCCTGCAGAGACTAAACAAGGCTCCTGATAGCCTAGCGCATGCGGCGGCTTCAATAATACTGCATAAAACCACTTTTTTCTCTTTTCAAGTTTTTTTGCTTCTCACTCAAGTGAGGACAGTGTACTATGAGCAATGCTTCTTTTAAAAAAGGAAAAATAAAAAGGAGATGATAAAAATATACTCAAGCAAGTCCTCGGCCCACATGGAGTCCTTGGTGCACATGCAGCTCTGGAACTGTCTGGCACTGTTCTGGAACTTTCTGGCACTGTTCTGGAACTGTCTGGCACTGTTCTGGAACTATCTGGCACTGTTCTGGAACTTTCTGGCACTGTTCTGGAACTGTCTGGCACTGTTCTGGAACTATCTGGCACTGTTCTGGAACTATCTGGCACTGTTCTGGAACTACTGGCAGAACAATAAGAATGCATTGCAAACATTCTGAAGCACAGTTTCAAAGTAGTTATGCCACACCTCTTTGCGCAAGTGTTACAATCGCATCACTTTGTAAAATCCTCAGAGGATCAGTTGGCTGACTAAGAAATTGCAGATGAGGGACCCCTACCACAGTAAAGCACAAAAAAGCCATATTTGTCCTGTCTGTACCAAGAACTGCAGGTGAAAAAACAGCACAACCGTACAACAGGAGAGATAACTCAATTGATGAAAAGCTTCCCCTATTACAACATAATATCCCTGATTACTTTCTAAGGATGGTGCAGAATCCAGATGTGGCTTGATAAAATACTTATAATCATCGTAAGTCATTGTAAGTCAGTGTATTCAGCATTACATGAGGCTAGATTCAAAGAAATGCATTCAGTCTCTTTAAGGTCATAAGCAACTCAACCAAAACGTGACATCTTAAGCGTACGATATTTAGCATTAACCGGGAGGATGTCACATAGGTTAGTCATGTAGTAATCACCCACACCCTGAAGATTTCTACCTTAAGGAAGACCAATTACTTCATAGTCATAGACCTGTCATATGAGTGAGAATAGCACATCTAAATGCTAAAGCCTCCACCTATGGATTTATTACACACGGATAAACTCATCCACACTCCCTCCCCCCTTCCCCCCAGAGCCCCCTGTCAGACCCACACCAACACGCCCCTGGTGAGCTCACCTTCTCCATAAAGCATGTGGTCCTGCACCCTTCCCCTGCCATCCCCCACCCTGCTCACTGACCGCTCCCCTGTTCCCAGGCCAACACGCCCGTCCAGGGTGGGGGGGAGGGGGGCGGGGGGGCATGGGAGCGCTCAAAACCTGCTGTCCATCATGGGGTCAGGTTTACACTTTTTTAACGATCCAGACCTGCTGGGAATTATTTACTGCACATGTCGCTGTGTCGCACAGCTGCAAAAACACAATTCCCACCATGCTCAGACAGACCACTGAGCTCAGACACATAATATTAAAAAAAAAAAAACCTGTCACTCCTAGGGCTCCCCTAGAGGTCACTGCTGGGAGTAACTCTTTAGAAGGGCTTCACCACCATCAATAAATAAACACAAAAATATAATCACACAGAAATCCCCAACACAGCAGTAAACTGTCACTGCTGTAGGGGGAAGACTTTCATTCTGTAGGCAAGGCCACTATAAGAGGTGATGGTAGATTACATGTATTTTTGCATGTTACATTTTCTCAAATTACATTTTGTTATTTTTGTGTATGTAGAGAGATGAGTGCTTCTACTAAAGCGATTCAGATTATACTGCTCAGCGGTGCAACCGCAGTGCCACAGGCGGGATGTGGACCAGCAACCCACAGTAGAGTCCAACTCCATTATGCCATCTTAAACCCCCCCCACCCCCATCACCGAACTGCTCAATCTCACTAAAAAACAGCATCTGATACAGTTACATTTTTACCACGGTGGAGACAAGGATGAGTTACTGCTCTGCCACATATGGTAAGTAGCTCACAAATGGGTAACAGATCACAAGGTGTGATAATGAATAAGCGCAAGGTCACCTACAGACCATGTAAGGTAAGGGGATTATGCAGCGAAATCAAGCCCACTGACGTCACTGTTTGTTTTGCCGACGCCGTGGCTGAACTAGGCTCTGTCCCGCATGAAATGAGAAAGCTGCCTGGAGAGAGATTTAAAAGATCAGGAGCATATTTGGTATAAAAAAAAGCGTCATGTGAAGATGGCTGACGGAGAAAGTTCCAAAACCATGTGATCTTTCACAGGAGCTGAGCGCGGGACAGTTAGCCATTATTATCTCAAACAAGCGGGACGTTGTATTTAAATGTTGAGATTTGTAAAAGTCTTTAAATTGCATAACCGGTGAGCATAACAAAAAATAATACATGGGGACTCTTACACAAACAAGAAATGAAAAGGTTTAAAAATGGACGGTAACTTTTTTCTAAAGTGAAAAGGGAACAGACTTTAATACTTAAAACACCCTGTATCTCCATAACTGACCCATGCTAAAATGTTTACACTTACCGTAAAATGTTATGTTTATAAATGCATATCTATTACAAAAGGCTCAATGAATATTACACACATAATTTAATGGTGGGCGCTTTCCTCTTTGTGCGTGTTTATTTTTCACTATTTGCTGTAAACCGCCCCACGGGCTGTAATCCCCGTTCTATTATCGTCATGGCAACATAGCAGTGTGAATATTTTCTGGCTGTTTTAAGGACCGGGTTTCCAGAAAAACGGAGAGCTGATTTTTTTTTTCTTGTTTTAAGCCTATCCAAACATCCGCTGTCTGGCGACCAGCTTGCCAACTCATCTACAAAAAATTCCCACCCCACCCTCTGCCAGCACACCCCCCACCCACCTCTGTCTTCCTGCAGAGAGATGTGTGACTTCACACATTGTGTGCCCCCTGCTGGGTATCAGCCTCTATGGCGGGTAAAATGAAGGGGTCACCGGTGCCCTCCTGCTGCTCTGTGACCTCAGCTATTAAAGGGTCTCTGCTTACCGCCTGTGGCAGTCGAACCAAGGTGCGTCTGCTTTTGGCCTATGGAGCTCAGGCCCGGAGGCAGACAGCGTTTTGGCTACAGAGACAGTGGAGTAGGCCGAAGCCTGTCTGCGAGACCAATTAATCAGCCACGCGTGTCACCCTGGCACTGTAAAATACTCAGATAAGAGGGAAATGGGGTGGGTTGGGGTGGGGGTGGGGTCTGACGGCAGCTGGTCGTCAAAATATTGGTGGGCCAGGAGGGAATCACTACCCTGCCCCAATGAAACTTAACTCTGCCCTATACAGTGAGGCAAACATACCCACACACACAGACATACACGTGCGCACACACACACACACACACACACAGTCACATACACACACACACACACACACACACACACACCCCATTCTCTCCCCTGGAGAATCTCTGAAGTGTGACACAGTGTGCAGGTTCAGCAGGGCACTGAAAGTCATGTTTGCTTTGGGTTAACCCCTAAATCCCCCTCCCTTGCCATCAAACCCCCACCCCCCCTCCCCACAGGGTCACCCCAACCCAGAGTGGCTGCCACCCTCCCTGACTGTGGCCCTATCACCCAGCCCCCCACCCCGACCCCCCCTTCTCCAACCCCCTAAGACACTGTGGGAAATCTAGACTAGATGTGAGACCGTTCGCCATTAAGAGGTCACAGTTGGAGGGCAGGGGGAAGAATGGGGTGGGGGGGGTGGAACGAAACTCCCTCCACCCCATTAACTGCACAGAGGGCTGGGAGGGAGGAGAGGTACATTTGAGAGGAGGAAAAGACTTATGCCAATCCAAATGTCTTGAGACGGCATTCCGTAGGTCCTTCCCAGGACGGCACGGTCGGGTTCCAGCGTTCTCTGATGAAGTGGGGCTGGAGCCAAAAGGGCAGATCCAGCTCTTTCCCGCGCCCGATCCCTTCCCCTCCATAAACATTCGTGTGTCGCAAGGTCCCATCCACAGTCAAGCCCTCCCTCTGTCTCAGGCATGAGAGAGAGAGCGAGAGAGACAGCGAGAGCGAGAGAGCCTAATTTAGACCAAAAACTAGGTCAATCTGAAGTGGGCCGGAGCGATCGGGAGACAAACGAGAGGAAGCGAAGGATGAGGTGGACGAAACTGATCTGAGGGGCATGAAAATGCGAAGCCACCACACTCTCCCCTACAACGGGGAGGAGGACGACTGAAGCCCGCTTTGTTAGCAGACAGCCAAACCTCGCTGATTTGAATCATGAGTGGCCTGTTAAAGTAGTCAAGGAAAGAGGTTCTCGCAAGCAGAAATAGGCAGGGATTCACCGCATTCACCAGATTGACCCACATCGCGGTGTCGAAAGCAGCCCTTGCGCTTTTGTTTCGTTTGTGCTTTTTCCTGCTGGTCAAATATGCAGACATGTCAAGAACCTCCTTCTGGACACAGACTTCCTTTATTTAAAAAAACCACCGGGCCCTTGGAGGGCCACAAACCCTATTCAAATTTCAACTTTTCTCTCACTTGCTATCTCTCTCCCATGGTGACATTTGGAAAAAACATGCACTAGGATGAAGCTTTTTAAATCAAATTTCAGCACTTCTCTCTTTCTCTCTCTCTCGCTCTTTATCGCTCTCTCTATCTCTCTTATTCCCATGGTGACACAATTGGAGGAACATAGTGGCCACAAAGTCCAGACACCAGATGGACCCCATCTGCTCCATGTTTCAACTCCCATGTCCCCTTCCAAACCAAACTCCAGAAAAGAACTACTCTACATGGTGTTATTGTTGTTGGTGTTGGTGGTGGGGTGGGGGGGGGAATCGAAGCATTCCGCTTTTTTTTGAGGGGGTTATGAGAAGTTTCATTGCCCTGTAGTAAGGAATGAAAACAAATGTCAAGAGACCGACCTCCTACTGAAGGAAACAATTCATCGATCAATCAAGCTCACTTTTATTTAGATTAGAGCCCCTCACAGGGGAGGCTGTTGGAGAATATTGAGCGAGGTATAGCACAGAGGCCTGTGTCAGGGGAATCGGGCTCTCAAAACAAAAACACACTTAGGGTTTGAAAGACATCTTGTCTTAAACTCACATTATTGCTTGAAGTTACCCAGCTGGCAAATTTCTATTTAAAAAAAAAAAAACAATAATTCACTATATATTACAAATGTGATGACAGAAATATCATGACTCATTGGATTTTTCCCTTTGCCCATTTGAAATCCAAACCTTGCGTTTCAGGCTCTAAGATGTCACCCTGCAGAAGTCGCGCAATAAGATGAAAACCGGATGAGGAACGGGCAGGGCGGCAACCTGATCCACTGTACGGTGGGGGCGGACGGGGCTGAAATTACGCGTGATAAGAGATCAAACCGAGTAGCGGAGGCAGCCCTGACAGGCCACCGATCGTATCTTTGTGAACATCGCAGGGCGGGCTTTGTCCACAGCGGTAAAGGACTGTGATGAGGCACACAATGAACGCACAGTTTCTGTAGGTCCAGAAGAGCCTGACAGACAGTGATACATACATATGCATGTTACTGTTGAGTGAGTCTACCTTGAGACTTCAACCAGACATTGGTAGCTAGAGTCAAATTACATGGGAAGAAATGAAACGCAAATGAAATGTTGAGTAAATGGCACAAATCTTAGGGCCTGTGAGCAACGGATGGGCCTAGATTGGTTGCATGGACCATTTCTCATCACTATGTTCTCACAATGTTCTCATGCAACTTCCAAATAAACGCAAGCATTTTGCTTTTCACCTCTGCTTGCTCCAAATTTGGAATCTGCCTTGCTCATCACCGCAGCCTTTTCTGTCAATGTTGGGGGTGGGGGGGGTTGGGGGATGAGCACTCGTTCTCCTGCGAGGCATGTGATGTTGGCTGCTGCTTCTTTTCACTGAGCAGCCAGCAAGCTGTCCTCACAAGCGCAGATATGCAGAGAGTCAGCGGAGGACACAATATACATGCACAGGCAGACTGAGTGTGGGCATCCACTTGACCACAAGGGGTCACTGGTGCGCGATGAGTTCCCCCCTTCTCTTGGTGATGCAATGGCCGGTTATTGACCGCTCCTCAGGGGGCGCTGGACACAGCCAGGACTGGTGCAGACCTGATTCGTCACCAGACTATGGGGGCCCATCCATACACAAGTGCATTTCCCACACTGGATTAGTCACTCCCCCCAAAGGTTCGTCTATTGAGTAAAATCTAATGTAAGATTAAAAAAAAGAAAGACACCTGACCACCACCCCATTCACAGTATCATCTCTTAATCGGTTATGAAATTCCATCCCCACGCTCACCACAGTCCCATGACGAGAGGAGCGTCATCTGAACGGGTAAGGAGAGATGGCAAAACAAATCCGCAGTGTTTATTTGGCTGGGCAGAAGAGGTCTGCGCTCCTGCACAGCAGATGTCTGTCTCAGGTTACCGCAGTTTAGCATCTGATAGTGAGGCATTTGCAGCTGGCTGGCTGAGGTAATCCGCCACGCTCTGCGATACCTGCTAAGGTCATGTTTGTTTTCCCTCGCGCGGATACGTGAGCCAAAACTCAAGGAAATGCTAATGGACTCCGTCAGGCTCTCAGCTAAAACTTAATCCGAGGCCCTTCACTGATACGTATGTCCCTGGCTACTGTGCTCCAATGGCTAGCAGAATTTCAAAATGACTTGAAAGCTGGGACACTAATTACATCACTGAAAAGCGGAAGTCCTATCAGGAGTTCTATTCTGTGACATCAGCCCTGTCAGTTTGTCACCCTGGCAACAAATTATCCAATGAACAGGGGAGACACAAGGTGCCTTGTTACCTTAGAGTTCTAATGCCTGATATATTTATTTGCTTCAGATCTTCCATCTGATTACTGGCCACATCTAAATAGGTTTGGCATTGTTTGGCCTCTGCCCTAAACTGCACCCAGACAGATGCAATCGATAAAAAAAAAACATTTTTTATATTTACAATGGTCCTGCTTCACAATGTTCCTGCTTACAATTGTTCCACAGTCCAAAGTATGCAAAAAAAATGATGAACGATTGTTGCGGCTGCAATTACTGAGGGAATAAAATGTAAATAACTCCCTCTCTTGAAATGCAATTTGATAGCTGTGGGGGGCTACAATATAAATAATTTATATGCCCTGAGTATGAGTCTTTAATAAAGTCGAGTGATTTGAAGAGTTCCAGTGAAGCGGTTGGATAGCAGTTGTTATGTCGATCCAGAATTTATTTATATCTCAGTCCCGTTTTTGTTTGGATATTTCTTTAGCCTCTCCTAGCTTGATGTTTAAGATGGACTAGTGTATGTTTACCTTTTTCTTCAGTGACTATTTTCAGAGGGAAAAGAACACAGCGTGATCCAGTTAGATGTCGAACCCCACCAGCATCTGTTTCCAAGATTTAAGGTCCCTCTGCGGCTTGTCAAATGGGTAAATCACTGGGCTGTGCTGATTTCACAAGAGTTTTTCTTACGCCGCTGTCATGTGTGCAAAAACAAGAAAGGCTTTTCCACCCACAGTTCATATATATAAAGCTTTACAACAAGTGTTTCTCAAATATCAATTGTGACATCACAAACGTGCCAAGATCTAAAACCTCCACGCAATACAGCCACCCAATCAAACGACAAGGGTTGCCTGCCCCGCAGACAGAATTCCGAAGCATCGACTCTTAAGATCCATGATACATCAGCACTGTTGCGGAATCTGATAACAGATGAAAAGCACTGTATAGTGATTTCGGTTTCATTACATTTAAGCTTTGAGCAGACACCCTTATAATGAAACATACTCATTTCAACACTTTCCACATATACAGCAGGATTTTTATTAAAGCACTGCAAATACCTTGCTCAAGGGTACAACAGCAGTCCTCTGAGAATCATGCTCACCACCACTAAGTCAGAAGCCCAGCTCCCTAACCATCATACTTCACCGCTGCCCAGTTGAGTGACTGTCAAGACTCATTGTTTCCACTTCTCTCTGGCAGTTAAACAGACAGATGTTCAGACAGAAGCAGAGGGAGCACTTGGGAGTCTGCAGGAGAGAGGCCGAGACGTCTTCACAATCTAACACCAATGTTTCTGTGAGGGGGGTCAGAGGACACCCTGATTTTTACACATACTCCCTCGTGGGACGGATATCTAAAATCATCTAGGGGTCACTACTCATAATCCATCACATTGACACTGAGAACCATGTGGGAAGGTGATGGATAAGGGTGCCTCTTAGGAGGAGCTTGAACCCACAACCTTCAGGTGTTGGGGCTGACACTCAGACCACAATATCACAACCTGATTGTGATACAGATATCACAATCAGGTTGAACAGATATTACAAACTGGCAGGCAAACTGTATTATACTGCACACCAAGGGGTGGAGAACTCTGGCTTAAGAAAGTAAAAGTACTGCCATTTATGAAGTCTACCGATGCACTGAAACAGGTTACTTCACTCATTAGCTCATCTGCATGGCTAAAAGGGCTGTGCTAATTACAATGCACTGGTTTAATGCATTAATGGAACAAATACATGGTAGCACTTTTACTCTCAGAGGCTTCTCTCAGGGTTTAACACCTCTGTTTCTTACTTAAAAATGTTAAAAATCCACTCAACTATTTTTTGTCATATTATGAATTATGGTTTTCATTGGCGATGAAATGCCACTTGTTTTTTCGCTGTCTGTTAACATTAGGGCAGTTTTATTGGTCGGAACATCCTACTGTGACTCCCTCGTAAATTACAATGAGTATTTTTACAGTGTGAAAACAGAATCCACCTCTTTAGCGTAAAATGTGAAAAATCTGGCCACCCAGTCTGGCGGCATGACAGCGGACATGGGTGGGGGAGCAGGTAGCTTACAGGGAGAATGTCAGCTGTCATGCAGTGGAGGAAAGGAGGTTTCCTGGCATGACAGACAAATTACCGAACCCAAGACACTGTACTGAGGCCTTCAGTTCTAGGAATTTAATCTATCTTGATGGCAGGAAGGCATGTTCTTTGCTTTCGACTTTTATGATTTTCCCCCGAGCATAAGACTATAGTCTATTCATTTATCATCAGGACTGCTCCCAACGAAAATAAACTTGTCACTGTGAGTAAAAAAAAAAACAGGGACCTGGGAATGAGGGAAGAAAAGAGTTAGAGAGAAATCTATATCTTTATATGGTGATAAAAGACTAAAAAATGACAGTCCACTGGGATAGAAAATCTGTATCCCCTTTCTTCTTTAGGAAATAACTGCAGAGTACAGGAGACAGTCATTAAACCCTTGGGGCTTACATACATACATACTACTACACAGAATTCCCCGTACAGAGATTTGCTACTGTAACAGACCAGAGCAGAGCAGCACTCACTAAAGCGGGCACTCTCAGCCAAGCGCGCTAGGACAGCTGCAGCCAGTCCATGGGGCTGCAAACGTCACACTGATCAGAGAACAGCAGGAGAGAACAGGACTCCACCACAACAAACAATTAAAATTCTAGCAGTTGTCACCGCGAGGCTGAAATAACTCTCGTTTATTGCTACAACTTCGCAGCAGCGCTGTAAAAATGTGTCATATGTCATGTCACCAAACTACTGGTGAGACTTCTCTCTTTTTTCTTGGTCTGCAAACTATCATAGGCCGACCAACCGCAGGAAGTCTCTTAAACGGAGTGAAAAGCACTTTCTACAAACAGTACTTTAAAAAAAATATGTCTCAAGCTATCACACATTCCAAACAATGGAAAAAGCATATCAAATTTACTATTATCAGCTACAATACTGTGACACTCGAGGTCTTCCGCTCCTTGCTCACAAGAACGGCATCATCTGTCATTAGGGTAATTAATTAGTTGGTTTAAACTAAGTGGTAATGCAATAGGGTTGATGACTCTCCAATCTAAAAACAACAACATCTAAAATCGATAGCTACGTTCCAAACGTTATGCTGATGTGAAATTCTAAAGTGTAGTGGGTAATTCTTGTCAGTAATTCAGCGCAAGGCGCAGGTCGGTCTGTATTTGCCGCAAATTGTCAACCGCTGACAGGGTCATTCTTTTCTGTGCTTAGCATTATCTGAATTACGGTTACATCCTACTCCGAATCAACGTATTAATACACTTGAGTCTGTTGAAACCTGTTGGTATCTTAATCTTAATTTACCTTTCAATTTTTATGAAACTCTTTTCTGAACTGTAATCAACAGTTATTGTCCTGCGTTGTCCTGAAAATAATTAGTGAATAATGTGTCTTCCACATCAGACTCGACATGCAGATAATCAACATACAGAAACACAGATTTCGAAATAATAGTTAATACCGAAAAAATGTACTCACGTCAGCCAACGTCCAGTCCAAGGTAGAGTGGATGACCGCCAGAAACAGGGCGCAGCTCGCGAGCAGCATTGTGCCGGAGCTCTGGTGATCTACTTACGACTGCGCAAATGTCCAGAAAGGACAATACAGACAGTTTCTTCTTGTTTCAACACTCTATTATTTCTTTGCTCAGAGCTTGCACCCTGCATTTGACAGCATCTTGGCTTCCTCTGCAGCGTTGTGTGTTTCAGACCAAAGCACCTTCTTCTTGTTGTTAGCACCCACCCCCTGTTAATACGCATGACAACCCTCATTCTGTATACGGACACAAACCCTGTCTAACAAAGCGGCACTTGCAATTCTTGATTGTTGCTGGAGTGCTTCTTCCTCGAGTTTGAACCACTTTCAACTAGTTTTCCACTAAATACCGTGATTTTTCACAGCGGAGATTTTCATTCGGCAGGGATAGCGGTTTCTTGAGTGGCTTAACGCTGCGCGCGCCAGAGCAGTACAGACTACAGCACCTGGTTGGAAGATTGCAGACAGCGTGCATGTGCCGTAAGTCTTTTTTAAAAATAATATTTAATAAATCCATCTTTTTAAACAAAAATGTTAATGACAACTTTTGTAAAAAAACAAAAATGAATGAAGTGAACGTTCCTCAGTGGTTAAGCACAAGAAAACCTTTTAGATTCCAGAGTTGCTGAAAGTAACAGACAGACAGATTTTGGCATCAGCTTTGTATCAATTACAGCTGCAGGTCTGTGTGTTCAGATCGCGTTATTATATTCAATTGTACTGTGTAATAGTCCGTACATCGCTTTGTGTACAAGTTGTATCATTTGGGAAACACACTCGGGTGTCATGATTGGGGTTGTGTCACCAGCGACTATTCATATAGAGAATGTGTTGGCTTGTATGTATGATATACTTGTGATATATCTTCTCCAGTTAGACATGTATTAGCGACGAAAGCACGCTGGATGAAGAAGCAGGAATAGGGATGAAATTTGAAGTACGGAGGAGCAGGGCCATGCAGGTTCAACGGAGGGCAGAACTTAGAAGTTTGAGGTAAGTACTTCAGTAATAAGTGACCGTGTGCCATGTTATTCAGCAGAATGCTCACTTCTCGGGCATGCATTTATTGTTCCTGTTTGTTTGTTTTTCTAGGTTTTCGCTAAAAACTCTTTCAACTGTAACAATATTCATTCTTCTGACGCAAGAAGTGGGAGCTGTAAGTTACTGTTTTCTAACTTCGTGTTCGTCGTATTCATATGTCATTTGTTTGCTAGGCATTGAATCCCTCGTCATATTCTATTGTGACTGTAACATGTGGTGAAATTACCGGCTGTCAATATTTTAAAATTGGTTCTTCTTTTTAGCTGTGAGAGGAATACACATGCGGCATACTTTGTGAAAATGCATGGGAATGTTTTGTGTCATCTTCAGCAGCAAAGTTTCGCCCGAGAAGTGGGCGTGGCGTGCGTAATGGAATCGCTTGAATGTGTGTGAGAGCGCATGTCCAGTAGCACAGCAACAATTTGATTAACCTACGCGTGCCAGGCTCAGCTCCCAAAGGTTTTAATTGTGTATCTTTAGCCCCTCATCCAATAATAATGTGTCAACCATTGCCATTGTAAATATTGAAGAGGATGTTTTTACAATCCTGTAAAACATGCAATAAATAAACAAAAAACAAACTCTTTAAAATATGACAGGAATATATATTTTATCTGTCATTCGATTCATAATTTTTACAAATGAATGCAATTAATGTTACGGGTGTCAAAGTCGAGGCAGTATCACACCCCTACTTTGGCCCTTTGTGAGATTCCTCTCTACACTGTATCGTCATATCGTAGTATATTTTGTGTTTTGGCTACTGAATGGCTGTCATCCTTTCTTTGTTATATAGGGCGATCTGTAGTATGCACTGAACTGAAAAATGAGCACAGTTTTTGGTGTTCAGAACAGCAGACATGTTAAAGAGTTTGACTTCAGCCAGTGAGCTCCGCTCCCTGGGGGCAGATGATGGGGAAAAGAAGACACTTAAGTCGGTTTTGTTGTTGTGGTTAGCAGGTAATAGAATTTAGCTTCTCTTCTCTGGAGTTCTCATGAAGTCTTTGTAGAGTGATGGAGACTTACATGAAAAGCATGAGTTGTGGATGTTTTGTTAACCTTTTAGCAGAGTTTGGCAGTTCAGTGCTGGTCTTTGGCATGCTGGGTTTTCCAGGCAGCTATAGAAAGCACAGTTATGTGGCAAATCTTGGAAAGTAGGCCAATGAAATTAGGGCTGAATAGCAAATTCACCTGCATTTATCTTACCTAAATGGGCCCATTAAATGAGAAGCATAATGCAGCTTTACTGAAAACAAGCATGGTTTGCTTCTTGGAAAGGTCTGTAGGTTCTTATTTTCTTATAATTTCTGATTCTGATCGGATCCAGAGAGCCAGAGATGATGATGATGTGTGTGTGTCTGTGTGTGTATGTGCCTGTGTGTGTGTATTGCATGAGATTAGGTGAAACCTGGTTGCAGTTTACCACTAGCCTGCAGCCATAAGAGGTTTTGGAGTGAAAGTAAAATATATTTTCCTGAGCAGTGTGAACTGTGCCCACTTCCCATGGCTCCACAACAACATTCAGCCTCAATAATCTTACTTCAACTTCCTGCCACAACAGGACGTTGTGTTTCATTTGGGGTAAACTGAAAAGAGGAAACCCATTAAGGGTGCTATGTGCTACCAAACCAATGCAATTACCAGTAAGAAAAAGAAAGATAGTAATGTCCAGTGCAAGGTTTCACCAAGGCCGGGATGCAATGAAACTAACTTAGTCTCTTTAAGGAAATATGCTCCTACAGTATATTTTAGAATCTAAACAACACATTCCAAAAGCTAAATTTGCTTCTCTTCAATAAAGTAGAGTATGCTCTAAGAAACATATGCTGTAATGCAACGTCTCTTTTGTTTGAATTGCATATGCCCTTGAAGAGACTACATACATTTGCCAAGTCCTTGCTTTTTCACAGAGCACCTGAAATGCAGTAGATACGTCTCAATCCCTGCTTATGTGACCCATGCTTCCATCATCCCATCACAGGATGGTGTGCATTGGAATGTAAATCTTGTTCCTGAGTGCCAAGAGATTTGCGAAAATGTACACAAAGATACTGTAGTCCTTTAAAAACCTTTGCATGTTCTAAAAACAGAATATGAATACACCATACACAACTGAGCAGAAACCCAATTTGTGGGAGGGAAAAGGGTTCTTTGTTTGGTTGGTTATCAGATTTTTTTTCAACCTCCTGATGGAAAGCTTGTGACATTACTGAAGTCCTCTGTGTATTGTGCCGATGCAGGCCTCAGCCAGGACAGGTCCCAGGGGTGGACATAATTAGAAACAAACACATTCAATCTAACCTTTTACACTGCTTTGTCCTTAACCCCAAGTGACGAACGTAAGCGGTGACTTTTACCTTTTCTTGATGCCCTCTGCTTTTGGTGTTCAGGGGCAGGTTAGGAGTTCATAGAAAGTATCAAATGTTGAACAGTGCATTGTCAGAAGCTGAAAGTGAATACATCACTCAATGTCAAGTCACTCAAAATTGCCATGCTGTTGGGATGTGTAGCTGGTCATTCTGCTGGCAGACTGAGTTCCAGTGTGTGCATGTGCCCCGCAGTCAGCCAGTTATGGCTAACAGACCTGCAAGACAGAGCACAATTTTCCATCAGCATCACTCTGGCAGAAAGAGTTATCTTTATCTCCTCATGCATAAGAGTGACTCACTCCTCTGGTTGTCTGGTGGCTGCCACCTGTGAATTAAGCAGTGCCCCCTGCCGCAGTAGCCCCGACCCTGTCCTACAAACTAAGTCTCTATAAGGGCATATGAGATTGAGTCAGAGCAGCCTTATGTCTTTTTGTGGGCATATACTATTGAATTTTGGAATGCAAAGAACACATTTCATGAAGGACATGTTCGCTCAGTGGGGCAGGAGAGATTTTTGAAGTGAGGGGGACCAAACTGTGAGCAAAAGGTCTCAACTTTTAAACTTATACTATATATATTTTTTTTTCTCAAAAGTCGGGGGGACGGATCAGTGTCCCTACGAAACTGGGGGACGTATCCCCCCCCCATCCTCCCACCATCTGCTCCCCTGTGTTTGCCTATTTCCAAAGAAACCCACGTTGTAAAGTTTGACTGAATTGCATATGACTCTGAAGAGACATAAAGTGTGCTAGATGTGGTCCCAGCTGATGACTGTGCAATTCAGATAAAGCTCAGACGGAGTGGGAAGAAGCAGTGATTGGTTTCACATATTTCTGATGAAAGCTGGGCCTCCTCATACAAATGACCGTTCAAAATTAACATAGAAATTAATAAAGAAAATGCTTATGGAAGCACGATGGTGGATAGACTGGTGATCTCCATTCTTCTGCAGTTTTTGTCAGCTGGGCGAACACAAGAAAAGCACCTGGAAGAGTTTGGCAGAGTCTGCATTGCATCTCCAAAAAGTCAAAACTGTTTCTGAATGCTTTGCTACTGCTATGGCTGCTGCCATAATGTTATTTGCCCAGGGAACAGTGCTCCCTGTTATGTAAATGGGGAGAATACACACTTTTTATGGGTATTAGAAATTATTCTGAGTAATTAATGTACACAGTAGGAACAAGATCTTTCACCAAATAAAAGACAAAACGGCAAGCCCAGATGAGCTGAATGAGCTTTTCTTGCCATTAAAAGGTTTTTATTTTCTTATTCATAAATCCTGTGTTTCAAATGCAAGAATTCCAGATTTGCCATTATGGCCATGTTTTCTCGTTTGATGACTGTATTCAATCGAGCCACTGTTTACCCGTGTAATTCTCCTGACAGTGCCTGCTTTCAGCGTGCGAGGTTGGATTTGCCCGTCGCTGTGGCGTACGGACATGGCTAAAGTGGTCTTCTACGGGTCCCCGGCCAGTGCTGCTGCTGCTGCCGCTGCTTTGAGAATCGCGTGCAACGCGGTGGCATGCGCTAATGTTGTTCCGCCACGTTAAGAAGTTTTTTTTTTTTTTTTTGCGCAGACCGCTTGAATTTCCAGCTCGGTGTTTGCCCTAGTTCATGGTTTTGTAATTGATTCCACATACTAACTGAAGAGAAGAACGAACGGCCTCTAACTTGAGGCCCATATTTTTATTCGTAATGGAAGAGGTCACCCACTCACACTGGACCCCCTGATGTGTCCCTTTGGGTGTGGGGGGGATGTGAGAAGGATAGATGGGAAGGCGGGGGTGATTGTATCAACAGGAAGTACCCTCCGGGGGCTTGTATTGGGAATAAATTCTAAGAAGTGTGTTTTGTCATTGAAAGGCATAAGTAAATTGTAGTGTTGGCAAAGAATATACAATTTGATGGGAAAAAGCATTACAATCCATTTGGGGTTTGTGGGTGTTGCAATGTGTTTACAGAACTTTTGACGTTGACCTGACCAGAAAGAGCATTTTAGTGCGGAACAGTTGCAAATGTTTTTATGATTATTCCCTTGGAGGCTCCATTTATTATTCCTGAATCAAAGAGAGTATAAAAAAAATGGAACAGAAAAGAATGTCACATGAAAGAGAGAGAGCGCATGAGATAGAGCTTCATTTCTCTTTGATATTTATCTGCATTGCAAATACACTGAGGAAATATGCAAGAGATTTTAGAGCTTTATTTAAAAAATAGAAATGAAAAATGTTTTTTTTTTTTTTTCATAGAGGCGAAATGTCCTGCTGGTGTTTTGGGGAAGGGGGTTGGTGGCTGATGGGTTTGACAGTGATTCTCCATCACTCTGGGTGGGGCTGGGTGGGAGCCCGTCTGTGGCCTGCACATGAGCCCCCATCCCCCCACACACACACACACACACCACAGGAGATGGTGGTGGCTGTGTAAAGATGTCTGTTGGCGATAAGGACCCCTCCCTCGGCCGCAGGAAACAGCCGTTTCATCCTTGCCAAACCTCCGGCAATAAAAAGGCCCAACAATTGAGGGAAGGGCCTATTGTGCTGGCCTCTTGATTTGGAGATGGAGAAATGGAATAAAGATCAGATGAAGAGTTCATGTGAGGAGGCATTGTGTGCTAGGCATGTCGTTCTGGCACATGCTCTGCAGCAGAAGGCTGCTTCTGCTGAACCATGCAGGAGCTGGCCCTCCCACGTTATTCAGGGTCCGGCCATGTCTCCCGTACTGCGGACTGGCATCCGTGCTCTCAGGGGCTGAGAAACGCTAAACTCTGTATCTAAGGTGGTGTAGGTCCTCAGGGCCACTCAGTAATGAAAAACGTCTCTAGATCCATGTAGCACCAGATAAGAACTCTCGGCTGTCTGAAGTCTGATGTATTGGTACTAAGATTTCTCTTTACGACCAGTCGGTGCTAAGTTAGATCTCTTCGGCCATGTAGTTGTAAGTATGGCTCAATGGTATGAAGTAAGACCTATCTGAGTTAGGCCTCCAGTACCATGCAGCGCTAAGTAAAATCCCTACTGACATGTTGTCCTAAGTAAGATCACTCAGTACTAAGTAACACCTCAGGGTTCAAGTGGGGCTACGTTAGACCTCTAGGGTCTTGCATTTGTATGTAGGAGTTATATGGCCATGTAGAGGTCCCACTATGTGTCATTGGGGCCAGACCTCCTTGCCAAAAATGTCTGCCATGTTGATGTTGGAATCGTTATAGTACACACTTCAGACATTGCACGTTCACATGTTTCCCCTAGCAGGAAGCCTGACCAATGGAAACAAAGCCTGGCTTGCGTTTCATGTTTAGTTTAATATTGTTGTTCTGCACTCAGCACTTTCCTTAAAATAAGGAATTCTGAAAGGCCCTGGATTTTTAGCTGTGTCATTCTCTTTCTCATGATTCCAGAAATGTGGTCTTAAAAAATGTAAAAAAATAGGATTGTTCCCTATTTCTCATTTATAGAATTGTCTTCACTTTGAATCATTTGCTTTCTGTGTCTTCAAGAATTCTGTAACTTCTTATTTGAGTTTTCTGCATTAGGTTGAGATATACTTGTGGTCATGGAGGCATTTTTTTGCTTGCTTTTACTAAACAAGGACTTAGCAAAACATTTTGTACATATCAGGAATGTACATAGTCTTAAAAAAACAATCAACAAAGTTTCAATTGCTTCTCTGTGAAGGCACGTTTGCTGAAGCCATGTGGAACAAGGGCTCTTGCCCTCTTCTTCATCCCCTACAAGCACTGTAATTCATTTTTTTTTTTTTGGAGGGGTGGGGGGAATATCAATCACCTTTCCCCCAGGCATTCTCCCTGATTTGGGTCAAGGCTTCTCCATATGTCTATCCATCAGAACCAAAATAGGGTGAGACAACCCACTCCATCCCATGGTCACTGAGAGAGGACATCCTCCATACCTTTGACCCAACCCAGCCCCCGCGAACCCCAGGAGGCCGCAGTAAATCGGAACAGAATCAGCAGGGGATGGCGCTGCGTGTGAAAAACAGCCAGAGGGAGTTCATAGGAATCGCTTCATGGCAATAAACCCCCGAGTATGCGGGGTCTCCTCCACCACCCCCATCCCAACATCCCGACTCAAGCCCCCATGGGCAAGCTGAGGGTCATTTGCCACTGATTAGAGCAGGCCTCGAACCAAGAGGCTCGCCTGTTGACCTGGTGTCAGGGAACAGGGGATGAAAAGCAGGTGAACCTTAAAGCGGGCCACATGGAGTCCCAACCTCACAGAAGATAAATACCCTCTGATTTCGGAAAGGGTAGGGGGGTAGCACTGCTGGTTTGTGAGGAGAGGGGGTTGGTGTGAGTTTTTTTTTTTCTCCCAAGCCCAGCTCCCTCTTTTGTTTGCAGTCTGAGGATTTAAACATCTGTCAGACAAACATCCCAGACGAACAATACTGAATAGTTTAATCAGGGCTCTTTGTAAAAACAGGTCAGGAAGTGAAGCCTGGCCAAATTAGGTAGAGAGTCATTTCACAACCCCCTCCCCACCCAAGCGCTTCCTCTTTGCCCCTAAGATTTTGGCTTTATTTTGAGCCTTGAGATTCATGAGAGTGTAAGAATGTTGATGAAAGATTTTGTTTCTCTATGTTGGAGAGGGAAATTCAACAGGGGTCACAGAGTGGGGGGGGTGTTACTTTCTGACTAGATTCCTGGAAATTTTAAAAAAAAAAAAAAAAAAAAAAAAAAAGTTTTTTTCACACTCAAGAAAATTTCACATTCAACTTTTCAACTTTTTCTTTTGGCAAGTCCAAGATACACTCTCAGGTGAAACCCATTTTCCATTTTCGGCCTTAACTTAATAACGGCAGCGAAGACGTCACGGCAGATTCCTCAGCTGTGGCATCGCTGTGCGGCCTTCTCTTTCTCATGTGGGAGTCAGATTTATTCCCCCCGCACGGTTCCTCAGAAGTCGGCTTCCATTTAAGACGTTCCGCTCGCTTCGGGACAGGTAGCGCGATCAGGATCGGGCAGCCAGCTCCGATCTACCCTTGTGCCACAGACACATGTCCTGCACATGGACGGTCCTTAGGGTTTTTGTGGCCCTGTCATGGGTTTCTCTCCTGTGGACCATGATGCAGAGAGAATGCATCAGGCCCACACCTGGAGCACACCTGGCTCTGCGTGATCGCCTGAGCTCTCGCTTGCGCTGGCTAGCAAATATATGTCTCTCACAGCTTTACAGTTTTTGGTTGGGTCATGAGTGTCTCACTGCAGATAGTGGTGCAGAAGGGGGGCCTTGGTGCCCACACCTGGTTGTTCCTGGCCTCCTGGGCACACACAAAAACTGGTCTACAGCAAGCATCCCACAATCTTCTGGTCCACATCATCCGAAAGTCTCCCAGGTCTTTGCTGGCAGTAGTGTAATGTGATAGTTAGAGAACTTGACTTTTGTGACTGAGAGGTTGCAGGTTCAAATCCATGGTGGGGACACAGCCGTTGCAACCCCTGAGCAAGATGTGGGCACTTAATCTGAAATGCCCCTGTAAATATCTGTGTGAATGGATAGTATGGTGTGCAAGTCATGGTGGATAAGAATGCCAGGGTATGGTGACGTTTGTGCAGATTCTGTGCTACTGGTATCACGGGGGAGATGAAAAGGATTGAGAAAAAGGTGCAGAAAGGGGTTCTGTACTCAGTGAGTGGATTCGATGGTGGTATGCGGGACCCTTCGATTTCAGAGATAACAGTTGTTTTCATGCTTTGCTGTCAAGCAACACCCAAGCCACCACACCCAGACAAGATACTCATATCAGCCCTCATGGCAAGGCGAAAGAAATCAAGGCTTGTTCATCAATTATGTTCATTCATTTATTCATTTGAGACATCACTGACAGCTTCTCCAGCAGCACCAAAAAGGCGGCTTGCTCAGGTTAATCTTTTTTCCCAGTCGCTTTCTCTGAGCCAAAGGCGAGACTGAAGAGAGGAATGCTATAGCTAGCATGGGCCTGCCCTTTATATGCAAGGCCAATATATCTACCCCCCTCCTTCCGCCCCCCCTCTTCCCCACCACAGCTGGCACCAGACAGGCCTCGCAATATAAAAGTCCAGGAACATTTATGCTGAGGTGTTTAAAATGTTTATGTCTTAGACGTCCACTGCAGAGCGAGTGATATTTATGTGTGTTTTTAATTTCCCTTTTCACCCCTTCCTTCAAGAGGGACACCCCCACCCCCACCACCCACCCCACCCCCACTCGGTGTAGAAGGTCAAAATTAGGACCATAATATGTGCAGAAAGTAGACATCTGTAATTGTGTTCTCTGTCAGCTTTAATTTGCCCGGTGTTCACTGGGGAAACTGTGCAGACCGTATGTGCTCCCAGCTGCCGAAACTGCTCATTGCTGTGCAGAGTTTGAGAGCCTGAAGAAGCTGGTTTTTGATGCATTTAAATGCCAGCACAATTGCAATTGTTTCTGCATGTGTTAACAATGGGGCTGGCTTCCTTTTCCATCATAGCCCAGCTGCACCACACAGAACCTTTAACCAGGCTGCTGCTTTTCCAGAGGTGCAGTTTCCCTCCTCACAATCTTTTAGTGCATGTGTTTTTGCTCTCAATAAAGATCCACCGCTGTGGTAATATACAACGGCACTAACCTGAATGAACATTTTTTTGGATTTGGACAGGAATGTCTAATAAAATTAGCATTTTAGTTCACTCTCTCTCTCTCTTTGCTGAATGAACAATATTGTGCACAGGGATTAACTATAAGATCTCAGAGTTTAAAGATTGTCTGTGATGTGGAAGTGCAGGGGGAGGGCAGAAGTTACTGAGGGAGGACGTGTTTGGGGCTTGTCGGTTTTTAAAGTCAGAGGAGAGACAGCGTTCTTGCTTCTCAGAGTTCCCAGCACAGGATCAGGAAGGATCTCGCTGCTGTGAGCATCCGTGCCTCGCCGCGTCGTTCCCTCTTCCTTTTATAGTCCGAACTGATCGTCTGGCGGCATTTATTTGGAAGGAGGGCCGTCAGGGTCTTGGCAGGCGGGTAGGAAGAGAGAGCGCAGTGCCTGGCTTTTGCGGTCACAAGAGTGGGAGTTTGCGTTCAGATTCCGGCACGTGCAGGGACGGTTTCGCTACCTTGCCAAGTCTTGTCTTTGCTGTTTCCCAAACTACCATTCAAGCCAAGGCCTCTTATTTATGGCTGCCTCCCTGGCCTCCGTTTGGTTTGTGAACGTTTCTCTGGGCTTTGGATCCACAGGTGCTCTGAGTCCGTTGATCTCTCCAGCCATTTTCCATGTGGAAATGGTTTTCTGAGTGCAAGAGTTGCAGATAGATAATCTATGTGGACACTGTCAAAGCAGATGGCACATCCTGCAGAAACAGAGGTGCCTTAATTACATAATTTATGAATGATCAGAGACCCTTACGCTGAAGGACATACATGGCTTACATTTTTATATTCTATGTATTGATATAGCCGGATATATAAAAATCAAAATATCAAAGCAAATAGCTTCCCCAAGGATGCCAAGGCACTGCCCTGCTTTGGATTTGAACTTGCAACCTCTGAGTTACAGGAACAGTTCCTGTGCTCTGAATTGCACCGGACCATATCTTCTTCAGTGCAGGCTGATGATGCTGATATTGCATTCCAGTGCTAATTGATTAATTTAATGAAGATTTACTTATAGCTTTCCCGGGTCTGTGACCTCTCCTGGCTGGGCTCTAACCTGGTAACAAGAGGTCCATTGTCCGACTGGCCTCTCTCGATATAGAGAAGACATCCCTTATCACATGAAGGTGAAACACATGGTGTTTGTCTCCATGCCCGCTCCCAAACCAGGTCATGTGGCACCTCCACCTGCACCCTACCCTGCCCTCCCCCACCCAGCACCATCCATATCATTGGGTAGGTCAAGGGTGCACACTTCCTGTGCTGCAGGTCCACGGTGTCTTCGGGTTTTTGGTGTTTTCTTTCAATCAGAAGCCAATTCAAGCTATGAAAACGGGGTGTATTGACTCTTTAACCAATCAATGACCTCAGTAAAGCACACTAGTCCTGAAACACACCAGAAAACCAGCATGGACTCCAGCAGACATACAGGACTGGCATTGTGCACAATTAGGGTATGGGGGGAAGCAGTGTGTGTCCAGACTGGGGAAGAATTTTCCATCTCCAAGGCGTTTTCACCAGAATGCATGCTGGGAAGTCAACCGAAAGTGACATGACACGCCCACGCTTCTTCCCTACACCTGCCCAGAAGTCCCGGTCGCTAACGGATGTGTGTTAAGCTAAAAACACATCCCCATCTGACTGATGTTTCATGAATAACAGGAAGATAAAGACACAGGATATCTGTCATGGGAATAAGTCATGGTGTAATACAGAAGTAAATGACTAATCAAGGTGGACATATGCACAGGATGGGCTGCATACAAAGTTGCACACTCCCTAAAACACATTCAAACACACACACACACACACACACACACACACACACACACACACACACACACACACACACACACACACACACACACAAAACTTTGTTAGAAGCATGTCTAGGTTTATCCTTGAGGGATAACTCTACCTCACCATAATTCCCTCATCTCTGTTCCTAGAAGAAGAGAACTTGATTGATTTCAACATAAGTGCATGCTTACAGCAGCTCAAAATGGACACACCAATCAGAGTGATCAGCATAACCCCCATGGCCTCATGTCTTATGTGTTTAGTTCCAGGCATTACAGTACCTCACTTGTATCTTCCCCTTTTGTTGGTCTGCGAAAGAATGGAGGGCATTGAGTCTACAATTTGATGTGTCAGTTAGCTGTTTCCATTTATAACTGTCAAAAAGTGAAGGAATGTAGGGTTTCACTTCTAAATAAGGAGCTTGTTCCTCAAGGAGCGGCTTCCATTGCCACTCCTGTTGCTCTACTCACGCAATGGAGCAGGAAGTGATGATGACGAGGTCTGGACCTCTGGGAAATGAAGTTCAATTTCCTGCGGGGAGAGCCAGCTGTGCCGGTCTTCTCTGAGGTTTCAGGGCAACATTTGGACTGGTGTTGACATGGGATGGGTGCCAGGGTATTTATGCATGAAGGCAGCCACTCCTCCAGCCTCTCTCTCTCTCTCTCTTGTCTGGAGAGGTTTTTGGCATTCCCCCAAATTGGCACTTGGGGGGGTCGCGTTTTGATGGCCGTTTTCGGAGGACACGGGACTGGAAAAGGCATGTTTCCTGACTGAATCCTGACCGACGGCTCACATGCAGAACGGAGGGACAGTGGGTTTCCCCTGGGGGGATGGGGGGGGGTTCTGATTCTGTGGGCGGCCCCCAGGGCGTCCCATGGGGCAGAGGTCATGGGGATGCCCTAACCCCATGGCTCCATTTCTCCCACAGCTTTTCGGTGGGGGAGTTAAGGGATATTGCCTGCTTGTCCTCAGCCCAGAGATGAACATCCTTGAGAGACTGGCACTTATCCTCTGAAGATGCATGCATAAGCTACTCCTGTATATATATATATAACTGCACACCTGTAAAACCCCACACAAATCCGCTGCACACCTGTAACATGACGGTAATAACTCCAGATTGTAGCTGTAGTCATGTAGTCATGGTCTTATGTTACACCTTGTCACAGTGAGGTGGTCTAAGTGCACATGACTGAGTTTAAGCTCATAGTAAAATACAGTTAGATTGATAAGCAGTCACAGATTTTTTGACCTGAGTTGTGAGCTCTCATTCAGCCCTGTGTGAGTGTGTGTGCGTACATGTGAGCGGGCTTACTTGTGTGTTTTTGAGCAGTACAAACATTCACTCTACGCTCCCAACAACCTCTCCCCCACCCCTGTCGCCCAACAGCCCAACAATATAAACCCAAACATTGCAGTGTAAGGCTTTGCGGCCAGGTTTTATTTTGAGATTGACTTATTCCTCAGCATGCCTATGTGAAGCAGTTCCCATGACCTTTTTGAAAGGGAAATGAGCAGGCCGGCTCATGAGAGAATATTGACCGGTCCAAGTCCGCCAAGCACAGTTTATCCTTACAGTATGCTTATGGTATCCCTATAGCATCCATCAAGCCACACTTCAGTGGTTTATAAGAATTTGCTCTTACAAACCACTTGTTTCTTATTTTTTTTTTTCTTGTTTTGTTCTAGCCTGGCCCAGACACGTACTCTGTAAACACCGTAAAAGTGCCAGAAACATGCACACTGGGGTTAAGCCAGCCTGAATCCTCAGTTATTCCCCAGGGCTGGTGGGGCTTCAAGCTACAAAAATATGTAGTGAGATAATTCAAGGGATATTTTTTTCCCCCTCTACCTCTAGTGCGTTCATCTTCATTCCTGCTGCCTTAGGGCCTTCATCCTTTGGCTTCCAGTGTTTGTTAAAGGCACGTAATAAAAGCCCTGGGATGGGAGCTCATGATGTCTGTATGGGTTAAGCGTTGGGAGTGTAAAAATCCCACTCTTATCCCAACACTCTGCGCTCTGTTTTTTTTCTGTCTTCTGGCATCTGGTCTCTTGTGCAGAGGGGTCTTCTGTGTGTGTGCAGTTCATGCATTCGCAGAACCTCACAGGTAGCGTGCCGGAGCATCACAGCACCGTGGCTTAGGTCACCTAGTCATAACATGGCTGGTGTGTTTTTGCTTGATTGGCATTGTGACTTTGTGCTCTCCCAGTGCTGCTGTTCTGAAGCAGATGCTAGATAAAGGTGATTAATGGAGGGCTTTCCTACCTCTCTTCCTTTTGTTCAGGAAAACAAAAAGAGAGAAGAAATCATTTACCGTTTGCTTATTTTTTTAACCAGCTGGAACCTGTGTTTTAATTGGTAGACCTAGAATGATATTATTTTTTTTTTTATTATGGAGATGGTAACCTATATGCAGAACAGGACCATAATATTAACTTTGTTCCTGATCTGATAAAATAAGTTCCTGTTTAGACTGGCTGATACATCGGAAAGAGTTTGCAGTTTTACAGGGAGGTGTTCTGTTGTGACATCCACAGCCCATTAAGAACATTAGAGAACATCGCCATGACAACAGGCCATGCACCTCAGTTGGACTCATCATTATGTCTGTTCTGTGTGGATTTGTGCATGTATGTGAGCACATATGTGTGTGTGTGCATGTGTATGTTTGCACATTAATCAGTGTGTGTGTATGAGTCTGTGTGTGTGAGTTTGTACATGTATGTGAGCCTGTTTGTGTGTGTGCATGTGTGTGTTTGTATGTTAATCTGTGTGTGCATATGAGTCTGTGTTTGTGGGTTTGTGCATGTATGTGAGCATGTTTGTGTGTGTGTATGTGCATGTGTGTGTTTGTGTGTGCATGTATGCGTGTTTGTATGTTACATTGAAGCATTGGCGCGGGCACCTCCTCCTCCAGGCTCTGGAGAGGTGATATCAGCAGGTGAATCAGGATGGCTCATCGGACCCAGGAACCTGCCATAAATCTGCTGTCTCCAGGGCAGAGCGCTGCATCGCTTCTCTCTGGAGCACATGTGGGTCCGGGCTATCTTGGAAGTACTGTGTAAATTCCTTCGCTTACATACTTGGAATAGCTGTCAGATGGAGGAGGGCTGAGGGTCATTGGGGGGTGCGGGGCAGGAGGGCGACCATGGTGGGGGATTATGATATGTCCTACAAAACAAATAGGCCATGCGTGACACGCTGAGACTGACCAGGTGGACTGTTTGGATACGCTTGAGTGCCAACATGTATGTCCAGCCAAAGTAGACATGTGCATGTGAAGTGCAGGAAGAAGGTGTGTGTGTGTGTGTGTGTGTGCAGTGATGGGAACAAGATGTACTTGGCATGTGATGTGATCAGCATATCGATTTTGAGCTGCTGTCAGCGCTCAGTCATGCTGGAACCAGTTGGAAATCAGACAGCTGTCTTATTCTGGGAACAGAGATGAATGACCCTCTACCAGGGTGGGGTTTATGAACTGAGAACGCAATAGATGTGTGTGTGTGTGTGTGTGTGTGTGTGTGTGTGTGTGTGTGTGTGTGTGTGTGTGTGTGTGTGTGTGTGTGTGTGTGTGTGTGTGTGTGCATGTGTGTGTGTGTGTGTTTATCTTATCTCTTAGCTCATTACTTATAAAGACAGGTCCTCTTCAATCATGCTCCTACACATGACATTGTTTTCATCATAACTTCTCTTTGTGAAGTGAAACTTAATTTCAGGCAGTTTCTGTATTTCAGTTGGTGTGAACCCAACCTTATTGTACTTTACTGTAATTCACCCAAGATAAGAGCGCCCGCTAAGCTAATACTGTCAATGCATTGCGAGGTTTGCCTGTGCATGTGTTTTATGTGCAGTGAATGCCTGGCCTTTCCATGCCATTCTTGCAGTACAGCATGGAATGTGTTTCCATAAGCCCGACATAAACATGCACAGTGCGCACATTGTCGTGTCCATTGAGCGGCACGCACTGTCCAGTTCGCTGTCTCTGCCCTAATGAGATGGTGATATAGTGAGGTACCCTGACCTCCCCATGCCAAAGACACACACTTAACACATTCCTCCCTCATTCCAGCTCATTTAAAAAGCTCATTCATTAAACAGGTGGCCCTCTGCTCCCTCATCTTCCCAAAAACGCTCCCCCGCTCCCCTATCTCTTCATGGGATTCCGTGGCTGGTTCGAGGGCAGTCTGGGTGCGACCCCTCCGCCCCTCTGAGGCGAGAGATGAGGCCCAGTTTGTCCTGTATGAGGGGGCCTCTGGGTCCTCACACAAGCAGGCGTGCTGGAAACTGCAGAATGGGTGCAAGGTCTCTGTCACTAATCTATCACTCTCCTAAGCTCAACTATTATTTTCTTCAGCGTCCAACATAATGTTGAGGAACTTGTAAGTATTCTCTGACAAGTGATGACAGTGTAGAATATTGGTTAGGGAGCTGGGCTTGTAACTCAAGGACTGTGGGTTCCCACGTTCTGCATTGTGTCCTTTTGCATTGAAGAAGATACTCCACCTGAATTACTTCTCTAAATATCTTGCTGTATGGATGGATAGTATGGCTGTACTCTGCTCCTGGCTGGTCAGGCTTCAGTAACAGACTGTAGGGTGTGTCAGCACAGCAATTCAGCAGGCTGCACCGTGGTACATGGTGCCACACAGTTAAAACTGAAGAGATTTCGAACACTCACATTAAGCTTTGTGTTTTTATCAGTGTAACTGTTCATAAAAACAAGCGGCCACTGGCAAAAGGGAAGATTCATAGCTGGTGAATAATGAGATATGTTCAAGCGTCAGCATATTATGTCAAAGACTCCATTCTCATATTCTAATATATGTGTTTATCATACCAGTTGTTGCTGGCTATAGCCTTATAGCTGGTAACCTATAACCTAGATCCACAGCAATATGTTTGTATGTCCGTCATCTGTCTGTGCATGATGAATGAGGAAAATGGGAGATGAAAGAATGGATTATATTTAATGCATGTCGAAGGACTGCGACCGATGACTGTGAAAATCGCCGGTGGATTCTGACTGTGATCTCAAGAGTCGTGCGTGGAAGGAAAACGGGGCGAAAGAGAGAAATGGCTCACATGCTCATCAGTCCCTAGGGCAAAGTGCACAATAACGTTTTCAAATGCAGTGACGAGGAAGACATTTCCATGAATTACACTAACTTAATGAAATGTCTAAAGACAGTACTCTGGTGCTGAGCTGGAAGTCGTGTGATGTTAGAAATCCTAGTGCTCACAGACTACTGATGCTCCTCAGATAAATTGGGCCATTATAAGTTTTGTTTTAAACTAATTTGAACCCCAAACATTAACCCGGAGAGATCACTAATATCAGAAGAAAGTTGTTCAGTTGCTGAGTGTCGGCAATGTATGTAACTCTTTGCAGCAGTTAGGGTTTAATCGCCCGATGTCTTCAGCGCAGTGGCAGTCCTGCTTCATTAGACAACCACTTTGGGGGGTTGGGGCAGAGATGATGAAAGCTCAGGTTCAAACAGCATTAGGAAATACCCTGGTGTGGCAGGGGTCAAAGGTCAAAGCTTTGAGGGGAAGGAAACAGCCTTTGACAAATGTTGGTACAAGCCCAAGGGATCCAGCGCCACTGAGGGGTTTACTTGGTGGGTATCTGTGGGTGGTACCTTGGGATTTGGTTTCACTTTGTACCGGGACTTTGGGGAAAATCTGGCTTGCAGATAATTAGTTGTGTTTCTGTTGATTAACTTAATTTTTCCCCAAAAAAAAAAAAAAAGGCTTTCATGTGGAGCAACTCATGTGGCTTCTGGAGCACTCGAGACATCAAACAGGCGTGTGAGCGCTCAGCACCCTGGAGACTGTGTGAGATTAAGGCTCGGGGGCTACCTGCATTGTTTCACATGTAACCTGAGACCCTCACAAGTTTCGCTTCAATGACATTTTTGTGACCCAGGGGTACGTAAGACTGAAGTCAAAACTCAATGATAAATAGCCCCTCTCCTTGGCAAGGTATTTTGCAGATTCAGAACCTGATTGCATGTTAAGTTATGACTCGTGCCGTTGAGGAGAAGACACCATAGATGGGCCCTCAGATGTTAATATTTTGGTTTTGACAGCTATGCCGCGTCACAAATCACTTTGGCATTTACAGTGTATACGCACATACATGCAAAAGAAAATACATAAAAATAAGGAGGTTTATTTTAGTTATTTTACCACGTTCTGCCCATGCATTAATCACTTTTCACAATTGGGGACATAAAGGCAAAGTTATTGTATGGGGGTTATGAACGTCAGCGGTGAATTGCGAGAGGTCATGGGCCTGAGCACAGCTGTGTGGGGGAGAGGGTGGCTGGAAGTCCAGAGGGAGGGAGGATCGTTTGAATAACCAGGGTGCCCCCGCCCCCCATCCCGGCTCCTTATTTGGGAGATTTAATGGTACATCCAGAGTCCCGGAGGGACACGGGTTGATTTCCGCAGAGACGATTCTTCCCAAAACGCTGGGGGTTCATTCGAGACATCTCAGACCGCCCCGCAGTATATTGTCTCCCTACGTTCACCTAATTCCCCCCGTCTACTACTCCAGCCAAGTGATGATGCCATATCATTATTTTCTCTGGTTCAGTTCCAGTTTCTGTCTCGCTGTCCGTCCCGAATGTACTATTCATGTTTCATGTTTCCTTTGGGTGTCTCATTGGTTTTTATCCATGCTTTTCTCCTCTCTTCCAATTTCGAATCTGTGGGACCATCTCATTACTGTAACATCCTCCTTGATTTGCGACAGTGCTGTCATTGTGTTGGAGTCAGTTCAGGTAGACAACAGGTATCCGATAGACCCAAAGCGTTTCCACTCAACACGCTCCCAGTTGGTTACTTCTTCTCTCCTGTTGAGCACAAGGGCCAGCACTTGAAGCTTTTTTTGTGAGTATTCATCTATTTTCTGCAGGGACGTTCACACCATTGTGCTGTTGCTTGCCCGGAAAACTCCCCATTTGCCCCCTTTTGGCCAAGCTGCCCCTCTGAAGGATTTTAGTGCTAATAATGGTTGGGATTAGCCATTATTAGCACTAATAGAGCACTGACAGAGCCACTGCCCCTCCAAACGTCTGTGCATGTCACTAATTTTTGCTATCAGCAAAGCTGCCTGTGTAAGAATGTACTGGATACAGGCAATAACAAAGGTGAGTGCCTTATGTGTTGGCGCTATGATCGACAAAAAGTCAACTGTATGTACAGTTAAAAACTTCATATGTAGAGTCACGTGGTAAATGGTTGCATTTAGCATACTGTACGTGGCCAGTAACCCGTAACCCAGATTCACGGCAAGATGTTTGCACGCACCCAAAGCCCATGCCTGATGAATGGGCAAAATGTGGGATGAAAGAGGGAGTTATTTCATGCACATCAACGTCTAAGTGTGCAAAATGCCGGTGAAATCTGTCAGGAGCTGCGCACGGAAGAAAAACAGGGCCAGAGACAAACAGCTTGCACGCACAAAGGTTTCCAGGCCAAAGTGCATGGCTAAACATGCTGTTAGGATTTTGCTTATGTAGGGACAAGTGAGTCTGTGTGACATATTGTTGCCACATGACCGAGATGTGGAGCGTATGTGGAGCGTGTGGAAGGTGGAATCAGTGGGACACGCAACTGACAGGGAAATGTGAACACATCGTCAAAATGCAATATGGCTCCCAGTGCTATGAGCCAATCTGTGAGATTTTCCTTTTTTTTGAAGAATCGCAGCAATTCTTTCTGTAGTGAGTGAGATGATGATGGCCATGGTTTAATGAAAGTATCAATAATAATAATAATAATAATATGATGATGATAATTTTGATGTCAGTCCTCATCATTTACAGTGTCCTTACAGAGTATGAGTTGGGGAAGTGTAGGTGACTCACCTGAAGCACAACTAACCTGGCCTTCGTTAAGTTCACTCTGAACTGATTTATGTTTGAGCAGGGGCTCTCAAACTACTTCCTGGGTACCTGCTGTGCATGCTTGTCTTCCCTCCCAACCATAATTGTAATCCATAAATTGTAACGAGCAGTTAATTATTCTTATTTGGACATTTTTAATGTCTGCTGAGGGATAATTTACTCTCCTAAGGCCCTGCTGTGTCAGAAATAGCTGTGAAGAATACATGTGTTTGGGACCAGGTCTGAGAACCGCGTTTTAGACAGCTATTCTGGGGGATGAATAAAATCAAATAAAAGATTAAAAGGACCTGATTGAGAATTTAGCTGCAGCCCTGGGGAATCCACTTGGAGCTCCAGGGAGAGTGGACAGGGAGAGGATGAAGACACTACCTTGATGTAATCTGCAGGCTGAGGGGAGGCCAGCTGCAGCCATGCCTGTGCAGGGCGGCTACAGTCTGGTAATTTCCTTCATCAGTGGAGACATAAATTCTGCCTACCTCATCTGTGCTGACAGTGAAGGGACCCCCACCAGTGCATCACACTAATGAGTCCCACTTCAGCACACACACACACTCATACACACACACACACACACACACACACACACATGCACACATGCACACACCACACACACACGCACACACCACACACTCATACACACACACACACACACACACGCGTGCACTTATACACACAAACATACACACACAAGTACACATACATAAATTCATACACACATGTACACCCACACACACATGTGCACTTTTAACTCATACATGTACTCACACAAGTACGCACATATAAATACATACATACATACATGCACACCTACGCATGGACTTATACACACACACACACACACACACCAGTAAATACACACACACCTTACAGTCCTCCCTCATAGTGTAGAGCTACAGAGACAGTAAAGCTGTTGTACATAAGTCTACACCATTACATTACATTATAACTGCAGTACTGGCTTACCAGGCTGCCCTTTCCCTTCATTCGCTCTGACAGAAACTGCTTAAAGTCGAAAGAAAATAATCACACAGAACCAACGCAAATGCCATGTCTACTTTGGAAACGATCCAGACTAAACTGAATGAAACCGCAAGCATCTGAAACTCCCCATTCCAAAGCACCCATGCCTGATGCCTCGAGATGATCATATCAGAAGAGCATATTTCATCGGTCATTATGAGCGAGGGAAAAGAGTGGTACAACTCTGGGAAATGAGAATGTGAAATGAGACTTCAGAGAGTCTCAAACAGTTGGGTAGAGTTCATGGGCACTGCGTCGGGCTGCCTGGTTCTATTAGAATTCTCCAAAGCTAGGAGGAGTTTATCTTAAACCGCAATGACTGCATCAGCTTCTTTGTTCGTTAATAATAGGGAAACAAGATTTTTTTTTTTTTCCTTTTGTAGTCTGACTGATTTTGCACTGACTTGCTCAAGACAATTAGGCCCGTGAGGAGCGGGGACTGAAAAGCTCGTCAGATGTTTGCCTCGGCGTAGTTTTAGTGGATTTCCTGAAGGAGATCTCTTCTTCTGGATCAGACATGGGACACCTCAGTGTCTGGTTTATAAATCGCACAAAGCCGAAAAGGAACACTTTAGCTCACTCTTAGGGAATAAGACTGGTGGTGAGTGAGGGGGTGGGGCCAGGGGAGGGTGGGGGTGGGTATTTCTGTGTTTTGGTTCACCCACGGCCTTATGGGATATGTGTTCAGCCTTAAGCTGTTGTTTTTGAGTGTTAATTACAGGCCAGAAACCAGCCAATAAAATGGCTGTTGTCTGAGTCCATCTGTTTAGCCTTCCCCGAGGCTGCAGCCATACTACTGTTTTGGATGTTGTTGTGTCTGTCAATCGCTGTGGTCAAAGTGTCTGGAATATCCAGGATGCGGCAAACTTGACCCGTCCTCTCAGGTATAACCCATAGACAACACAGACAACACACCCCCTTCCGCCTCAAAACTAAGCCCCCACCCCTGCAGGCCTGGGCCAGTGATCGAGTGGTCTCAGAGCCCCACAGGGCAGGTATTGGGGTGTCACACATCCCCCGACTCATTTTGGAAATCATGCTTGTTCTGTACACAGTTCCAGGGACACTCAGTCATTTAGATCGTGGAGAATGAGCAAGAGTGAGGGTGTTGTTTCATGCAGTGCTAATATTTGTCACAGCTGTGTTTAAAAGTAGGATTTTTGTATGACTAACACATTTTTAATTTTAGTGCCATATTATTTGATTAGTTTGTGGGATGTAATTATGTCATTTATGTGCAATATTTTATCTTGATATGAAATGTGTTTATGTTTTATTGGAATGTCATGTCGGGTTCTCAAGTGCGACACAATTACCTGGCAAAGACCAATAAACAAAGTTATGATTGATGGTGGAAATTTATTTTTACCATGTCTGCCTCCATGATGAAAAATTACTTTGCTTCTTCAATGTACTTAACATCGTAAAGAGAGCAGCCCTGTGACATTTTCAGATAAACCGATACAATGAGATAAATTCAACAAATAGTTTTTACATGCATCGCAGGAACAAAAATGTCACATCATTTCACAACAAAGAGTTGCCAGCCCATCCCTCCTAACCATTATAGTAATCTGCAGAAAAAAAAGTACAAATGGCAAGTCAAGATTTGAAGGAAAACTTATTTTCCGCTCCAACTGCAGCTCAATGTCCAGTGAAAGTTAAGAGTCGGTTATTCATTAAACATCGCCTGTGTTGGAATGAGAAAACACCTCCCGAAATAAGAGCACCCCCTCCACCCCTCACCCATAAAACAGACACAGACTCCCCTGGTGGTGTGTCTTAATCTGGAAGTGTGCACTATACAGGAACACTGGTTAATGTAGCAGTAATGAGAGTGTGGGGAAAAAGGGGAGAGAGCTTTATACTGTGACGATATTAACATTCTGATTCAAAGTGTTTGCTTTAAATTCTTGTAAATTAGCATAAAGTAAACAGATTTAACAGAAGTTAATTAGTATTGCTCTTCAGTAAAAATGTCAAATGCATGTTAGTTTTCCATATGTGTGTGTCGTACTGAAAATATGGCATGTCAGTCCCATGTCTGTGTAATAATAATTTTTTTCTGATTCCTGTTCTGCCATTTAGTGGCGCCATAACCATTACCAGACCATTCTTTAACGGATTTTGCATTGACACACATAAGCGGATGGTCATGGTGATCAACGGGTGGGACACGCCCATGCCTGTGTGTGTGTGTGTGTGTGTGTGTGTGTGTTATAACTTGTAGCCCTCGGATCTGAACTTCATTTTCATGATTATTCATTTTCGTAAACGTGTATATATATCGAGTTGAGGCCCATAACCCATCTCTGTAAGAGACGCTTAGGTCTTTTAAAGGAAATTTCAAATCAGGCCCCTCTCAATTAACCCCCTGAGTTTAACTTCGGAAGTGTATTATGGTGTACTTTAAGTTGGTCCTCAGGGGAGTTTATCAAAATTACCTTGGACTTGAATTGAAGGAAAGTAATATCAAGCATTTGCATTAGCGTCTTCCGTTTCTCATATGCAGACGATCGGAAACATAGCCAGAGGCGGAGTAAACAGCCTATCATTCTTTAACCTGGAAGCACACATTCCTGCAGAAATCTAGCACAAATTTCACTTTGTTTGTTTTTGTCTTTGTTTGATTTTTTTGTTTGTCTGCTAGCTAGGTCTCTCCATCATACAGTGAAAATACCATGCTTTTTAATCCTATCTACCCCCCGTCCCTTTGCTGTTTCTCCCCCAGTGGGAGGCCCGGCCTTAGCGTGCCATGAATAACGCTCTAGGGGCCATGGCATGTCCGATGGGACGTGTGGAAACAGCAGTTAACGGATAACCAGGTTTAAGATGGAAAGGGTGCTGAGAAAGTGGTTCCGACTCATGTGACACTCTCCAGACCCCTCTGTGCATTTCACTCTGCCCGTTACTCGTTTAATAAGTCAGCATGACGGCCCGTTAAATGCCGGAACAGAAGGGCACATTGTGCAAGGACATTTTTCACGGACACGAAGTGGAGGGGCGCAAACAGTTGCATGATTTACATGTAAAATAATGGAGTGCTTTTTTTATTTTATGAGCGGACAGTTTCTGGTATGTCAGTGGTCATCGTTCTTTGAATCGAGTTGTGTAAAAAAATGCAACGTCTTTAGATTTTTTTTTTTTTTTTTTAAATACCGTTTAAAAGCTCCACCGGGGGGATGCGGACTTTCTAAGGAGGAACATGAAAGATGAAAGTCACCCGCAAGATCTCATCACAATTAGAAAAAAAAATGTTTGTTCAGAGAAATTTTTCAATGATGAGCTTCAAAGTGAAGTCAACCAGCTGTGAAACTGACGACAGAGCAGGGAGTGAATAGGAAGAACATTCCAGTGTGAAACATGTTGATGACCCCTACTGAAGAGTGAAATAATAGAGAATAAAGACTAGAAAAATGAGCTCTTGACAGGACACATGTCTATTTTGCTGTTTTTTTTATTATTGCATTTTCACATTCACTCAAAATAAACAGGGATCTGAAACTTTGGAGTGTCAGAGTGCGCTGGTGTTTTTGTTCATAAGTGCTTAATTTATAGTCATTGATTGGCTAAAGAGTTAGCACAGCTTGTCTATAAAGCCTGAATTCGGTGATGATTGAAAGCGTAGCTTTAGAAGAGTAATATAGACAGAACCTGCAAGCAGACAGGACCTAACTGAAAGGGAGGTGACAGAAGAGACTTTCACAGGTGGTTTTAAGGACATTTTGTGTTGGGTTTCATACACTGACAAGCTTTTGCAACAAGTGTCCACATTCACCATCTTTGTTTCTTGTTGTTATACTCTGATTAGAGGATTGTCTTCAAAATGATTATGCATTTACACATTTCTGTAGTTCATGAACAGATGGATTACCATGAAACTGAAAGATGAGCGGAATATTGTCCTCTAAAAACAAAATATAAAACCTAAAATGTCTGGATGGGACATGACTGCCATGGTGAAAGAGAGAGAGATGTAGAGATGTGTGGTGTGGTGCATGCTGACAAAGTGGGCGTTGTGCAAAATGGGGGCTCCGCCGCAGGGTGGATCAGCAGGCACACACAAAAAAAAAAAAGTTAACATGAACTCAGCCAAGCTAATAGCTAATAGACCCCAGCCATGGGAACTAATACCTCTCTGGATTCAAGCTCCAGGGGGTGATGCCATTTTCTGTAGTGGATGACTGCATGTTCACACACATGCACACACACACACACACACACACACACACACACACACGCACACACGCACACACACACACACATACACACGCACACACGCACACACACACGCACACACACACACACACACACATGCACACACACACACACTCACACACATGCACACACACACACACACACACACGCGCACACACACACACTCACACACATGCACACACACACACACACGCACACACACACGCACACTTCTCAGGCCTCATGTTCTTCAAACATCTCACTGTATGGATGCTGATCTAGAATCAGTTTTCTTCTGCCCATATCCTAAAGTTACCCATTTGCACCTACAAGTCAAAGCTGATTCTAGATCAGAACTTTTTTCTCTAAGGCTCTTAAAGATGGGCGCAGAAGATGGGGCTGCAGGGGTCAGGAGATTTGGGGAGTTTGGGGAGTCGAGAGTCTGTGTTAAAGGTGTGTCCTCCTGTCTGTCCTTGTTTTCCAGGGAGGAAAGAAGTACAACCAGCCATGCGGTGGCAGGGACTGCAGTGGAGGGTGCAAGTGTTTCCCTGAGAAGGGCTCGCGGGTGAGTGACCGTAACCTCTCTCTGCACCCCTTCTTTTTCAGGGGATCCCTCAAACCGTGTGCAGGGATTGCAGCAGCACAATCCTGTGACAGCAGAATAAATGAGTTTGGATATTTACTTCATTAGCGTCATATAATGTAAGATCTTTTTTTCTCCAAAAAAGAAGAAACTTTTCAGGAAATTAGGCCGATACAAGTTGGTGTTTTGAAGGTGAAGACATTTCTGTGTCTCCCATACAGCACTGACCCACATATATGCACCAGAACTGTCAAGTGTCCCCCTGTCTTTTACTAGAGCATGGTTTGACCAATAATAAGCCGAACATATCAGATTGACACCCTTGGCCCTGCCTCTGCCACACCCCCTTTCTCGTGCCTATCCCACGAATGCGTCACCTACCATCCTTCTTCCCTGAGGCAAAAGCAGCATAAGAAAGGTCGAAACGGACACCAGCCCCCCACCACCCCCCACCACCACCACCACCACCACCACCACCACCACCCCCACCTGGAATTAGGAAAACAGACCCTGAGGCAGAAGTAGACTAAACAGTCCTCATTTAATGAAATTACAGCAGTGAATGGGCAGAGAGAGAGAGAGAGAGGTGAAGCATTAACTTAAGTGGGATATTATCGCTGGGGAGCTTCATCCCTGGCCATGGAGGGCGAGAGCTCTGTCAGCACTGAAACCAGCTGCAGAGGGTCGGCTGTTTTTCGGCCACTGGCACCGCCGCCCAGGGAGTACTGGGCATCATCGCTCTGATAAAAATCTGCAAGCCAGACTTCCTGAGAGACACGCTCGCTGACGTACGTGAGCGCTCATAAATCCGACCTTCAGCGTCTCGGTGGCAAGCCTTGACCCGTGAAGGCGGCGGAGGAGGAGAGAGGAAACGCATTCTTTCGCAGCCTCGGTGGGGAAGCGATGCACCCGTTTGGGGCAGGGGTCAGCGGCGTCAGCTGCAGGAAGGCCCGCGATTGTTCTAGCGGAGTGGCACTCGGCGCCAAAGCCGTTAAGGAGTGGCGCTTTTTTCCACCTTCTTCCAAACCCCCCCGGCTTATTTGTTTTAACAATCAAAGGAGAGGAAATGTCCCCTTCTCGGACAATCCTCGCCCCTGTTCCCTCCCTCCCTCTCCTTCAGGGGCCTCTCTTGACAGCGAACTGGCCCCCCTCGCCGTGTTTGCGTGACAGGGTGGGGCTGCTGCGAATTGCAGAATGTTGTGGATCAAGTGGAGGACCCACTTAGCATTTAGCATCCATCAGCATTAAGGCGCAGAGTCAAGCCTATGCTCACCAGACCTCTAAGACACCCTGTCAGACCCTGCCAACCCCACCCCCAAACCCCCTCTCCTCTCTTACACCATGCCCTGTAACACATATCAAGCTCTGAGGACTGGGTGGTGATAGTTTTACTCTCAGAGGTCATGCAGCCATCATTTTCAGACTAAAAGCAACCCTCTTTTGTTTTCTTATTTGTTAATGTTCAGTTTCATTGCAACTCATTTCATTTCCTCTCAGAAACCATTGTACCGTGTGGTTGTTGTCAAAGCTTATTGTAATAGTGTTGGTTTCATTCACAGAGCTGATGTCACAGCACTTTTAAATTGAATGCATCCTTAGTTAATGTTTTAGAACACCCCTAGTGTTGTTGTTTTTTTTAATTTGTTAGTTTTTAATGTATTTAGCGTCTTTTGGCGTTCTCAATTTTCAATTCAATGTTGGCTTGTTGTAGAAGAGCAACAGGAAGAGAAAAACACTCTCAGGCTTTTGAATGGATGATAGTGGATGATACTATTTCAAGATGTTATTTTTAATATCATGTCCCTGTTTAAAGAGACTTCACCTTAAATCAAGATGAAAAATACACAATATCATGATGATATATAGCATACAATATTAAAAACGCACACAACAAGCCTAACAGTAAGGCAATTCTCAACATTAATTATGGAAATTGTAATAGAGAGGGAGAACAACGTAGAACATTATATGGGATATATCTACAGTTTCAAAACTCCAAAGCCAAACCTACTTGCTCTCTGTTGGTACAATATGTATTTATCTTCATTTTTGAGTGATTAGTCAATGAACAGACGAGAGAAAAATCCCAGGACTTTGTTCCTTTTTTTGTGGGTCCCCTGTGATCTGTCGGTACGCTGGGAACAATCTGTCAGGCTGCAATGGACAGATGACATGATGTGATTTCGGGTAATGTTTATGGTCACGGCAAACAGGGACAAAACATTTAGAGTCTTTTTGGCAACGTTTGCATTGACAACCCCATTGTGGGATTGTGGGAAGGCTATTTTTTGAGGCGGTCAGATATGCACTTAAACCAGTGCGCTTTGAACGCACACGTGCTGGGGGGGTGCTTTAATCCATATGTGTTTTTTTATCACTAGATTCAGTACAGCTGTGTGAAACCATGGGAACCAATTCACCCTTGGAAGCTCCGCAAATGTGGAGCAACACTGCTCTCCTAAAGCATCTGCGCTAACACACCTTGTATTTTCACCCATCTTGATGGAGGCATGTGAAATGCCAATAAATTTATGAGGGTGCGGGACACGCTGTCGAGGGGCTAGCTGAACGGTTAGCCCCTCTCTCACACAGATGCTATCTGAGGAGTCTTAATGCTCCACAGCTTTGGGCTTCTGACTGATTCGGCCACATGCAACACACCCGATATGGAGAACATTCTGCAACAAACGCAAGGCAGCAGCTCTTGGAGTGAAAGGCTTGAGGAAATCTCAAAGCATCACATTTTCAAAGACATTAGCAGCTGGGATTGATGCTGTAAAGGTAGTCAAAGTTGTAATGTAACTGTAAGGTAGCTGTATGTTAACTACAGTTCAGCTGTATTTCTACCAGGAAGCTGTGAGGAAGTCTCATACTCCCAGAGACACTAGTAATTGGGAATGTAAAATGACTAATGAGAAGAGTGCCCCTAGTGGACAGTTTAGTATAATGGCAGTGCACCTCCTGTCTGTTCCCATGTTTTTGAGGCACAGTTTTACACTTTTAATTGTGATTTTTCTCTTCTCACCAAACTCAAAAGATTCAGCTGAGCAGCATGTTATATTTAGTCAATTATATTAGATTGAGTTAAATAAAAACCACAGTATTTGACAGATCAAATGCCCCACCAAACCTCTGCGGAAACAACGATCCCCATCCTCAGAAATCTCATGTATCTCATGTTCCTCAGCTGGGACAGGAAGTGACATAAGATACAGGAAAAAGGGGCGTAGGCCAAAATCCACTGATCTTTTTGAATTCGGAAATTCCAATATCAGTGGGATTCGGATTCTTTCAGATTGTTGATATGTTTGTACAGACACCGAACGGGTTATTTATAAATATTTCAGGGGACTCGTGTTGGTTTTTTTTTCCTCTCTACCTTTACAAAAACAAACGCCTGGAATGCCATAAAGTTTCATGCCTCCATAGAGGTGTTTTTGATGTGTGAAGAACTGGTGGTGGAGAGATCAAGGAGAATCTTAAAAGCCTTAAACTCCAGGTCACTGAGGGCATTTATTAGCAAAGTGTTAGCTGGGTGTACATAGACAACCATTGTATTGTTAGCGTCGTTAGCATATGATGGGTGCACCGTACTAGAAACTGGCTCATCGTTGTCAATCTCAGTACTGGTCTATAGATTACTTTTGCAAAGTATGTGATATATCACAGAAATATGTCATTTTGGTGAGGCATCCCTTGAAGGAGTTTTCACACTGTGTTCTAAAACTGATGTAAAAACTATTCTGTAATGACTAGGTCTTGTTAGACCAGGTTGTTTTAGCAGCGGAGTTGAATACTGATACAGGAAGCCATGGTTTGTGTGCGTGTGTGTGTCAGTGAGAAATTGTGTAATTGAACACTAAACAGTGGTCAGTGGTACTTGGTGTTGTTTTACTTGCTTATTACTTGGACACAGGACCGTTCATTAGATGCACGTAGAAGGATGTGGGTAAGCATATAAACAACTGTGTCTCTGTATATTTGCAGCAGACCTCCTTGTAACCCATAGAGACTCCTGGAAAAATTCAGTTTTATGTCTCATTCCACTCCAGGTCAGTCCTTTGCCCCCTCAGTTGAATGTTCTGCCCCGCAGTTTAAGTTTTATGTACCCTATAGAAAAATAGCAATAAAAATATTTGCCCCCTCGCTATTTTTCACTGCGCCCTCAGTCCCACCAATCCTGGTGCCGAGTCTGCTTCAGATTCTTCATAGGGGTTTCTCGAAATAAAGGAGCTTACTTTTTTTCTCCTGCACAGCTGTAGAAGGCTCTAGAATACCAGATGAAATCGAAAGCAGGCATCGCGACGCGAGATGAGCTGTGGGAGAGGGGAGTGTCTCTGACGCGCTGTGTCAGGAGCGCGGCGCTCTCACGGCGCAGACGGACAGACACCTATCTGTCTGTGCCTCTGACCGCAGCCCCAGACGGGCCATTAAAGAGGTTTATTTACGACCCGCGCAGTGTTTACGAGGCCAGATTTAGCAGCGATGGTACAAGAGAGCGAAAGCATGCCGATCCCTAAGTCCTGTTGGTCTCTCTGAATGGGTCCCACACAAAGAGGGGTGCTTCCAGTCAGGCCCTGCCTATCGCTTCAGGGGGCCCACATTTCTGCACATTACGCTGCAATACTGATGACGCACTCAGGGCGTATAGAGCAGGGCCTTTTTATACTTGGCCCCGAGGCCCCACTGCGTTCGCAGTTCTTTTTCATTCCCTCCATCGCTCAATAACGAGCTGCTAATTGTTCTGAATCAGGCACTTAGGATGAATTCCCCTCTAAGGTCAGTATGTCAGAAATAGATAAGGTTCCCCCTGGAATGAGTGCTGGATGCTCATTTAACCGCTCAGCTCCCAGAACTTTGCACACAAATAATGCTTTCATTCTCTATAGCATGTTTTGTGGCAAGTAGTTATGAGAGAAAAAAGTTAGCTTTTTTACATGTATTCATTAATAGGCTGGCAGGTGAAATCACAGTGACACCTGGTCACTGAAGCTAAACCATTCGTGGAAAATAAAGAGTTCAAAGACAAATCAAATAGGGCAGACCATACTTGTTCTCTCTGTATCAGTTTTACAGAATTACAGAAGCTATTCAGCGTGTATTTTCTCTAAATGTAATTGATCGGAAGACTGATAGGAACAGACTGCAGCATTCTTGGGGAGGCCCCAGCTCTGGGTTTGAGAAGCCCTGGTATGGACACATTGTGCAGGAGGTTGTGAAATGTTGAGAATGTGTGCTCCAGCTCGGGCCGTTAATCCGAGGAGAAGTCCGACTGCTCCCCATATTGTGGGAAGTGAGGGGCCTTTTCGCAAGGATTGACACTGGAAAAGGGGACCAAATGTTTGGAAGCATGTTGGATGCAGAAGGAGGCCCCACCTGGGGAGCTCGAGAAGTGCAGGTTGATTGGCAGATGGGAGGCACAGGGAAGAGAGACAGGTTTGGTATACTGTATCTGCCCAGGTTACCATATCCTCTCTGCAGAGTCTGCCTTCCTGTCTGTGTCACGCCAGTGACATCTCCTGACTCAATACACTACCATGAGGAGAAACCCAGCATTGAAGCTCTCAAACTGTCTCACTCTAATGACATAATATTACACTACATTACATTGATCCCATGCATGTTATCTGTTATCCTACACAATCAAATCTATTTCTCACAAATGTTTCAGAACACGATTTATTGCACAGATGGCATATTAATATTTCTTTTTGTTTTTTTAATCATCGTCTCTTTTCACCTAAACACTACAGAATTGGTTTTTTATTGTTTTAGTTATTACTGTTTTAAAGGACATGTTTCAGGCAGGAGTATTCACAGGGCTATTAAATATCCAGACCGGCTGCAGGGCCATTCTGAGCACATGTGGGATTTGACCACATTTCTGCTCGGCCACCGTTCCCAGATGTTTCTAATCTGAATTCTCCGGACAGGAACAGCTCGCTTGTAAAATTTCGGCGAGGAAGTCATTAGGATTTTTTTTTTTTTTTTTTGAGTTTCTGCAATACACCAGACCAGTCATAGAGCTGCACACAGAACAGCTCACAGGTCGGCCTCTTCTGTCAGCTCTCAGAACATTTTCTGAAAGGCCAGGCCAACCATCCTGGTGTCTGGACTGTGTTTGACAGTCTTGTATTGATGGGCAAGTGCTTTGATTGGCCGAAAACCTTGTGGTTGGTTCGCAATGGTCTGGGAATGCAAGTCACAGCTGGGTGTAGGTGGGTGTCACGGCGAGAGGAATAAAAACTGAGGGCTGACAAAGTGCCTGACCTTTTCTGAATGGCCAGTTGGACCTGCATGATAGGAATTCCCCCTTCACTGTGGCACGGTTTAATCAAACATGGCAACCTGCTGACGGTCATCCAGCGAGGGCATGAAATCTGTTTGACTGATCGCTGCCCAACTCGAAAGGAGGCACGGAGCACTGATTTCAGAGCTCTGGTTGATGTTAACTTTATTTTCACCTATTGATTTCAACTCTCTGCCGTTTGCTTTCAAAGCTTTCTCCAAGGAAAGAAGTGGGTGATGCTGACAACTTTAACACAGTGTGACCGCCCACCTTTACCTGAGCTAAGCCCAAAGCATTCCAACCAATTACTTACCTGTCATGAAATTAGGGCGCTTTCATCGAATCATCCCAGCACACTGACTGCAGCTACAGAGACTCATTATTGTTTCATCAGTGAACTCACCATGGCACTAAGGAGTGCAAAATTATTTCGTGATTCAAAAAGAAGTTCAATCCACTGAAAGACGGACAGGAGCTAGTCAGACAGTACAGAGACAGGGAGATTGGGGCCTGGTTTCAATCAAGATCTGCCCTTAGCTTGGATCTGGAATTAAAGTGCAGTTTTACTGTATTTCATTCATTTTGATGAAAGCTGTGAACTTGTCTGTGAACTCAACTGGTGAAGAAAAACCAGCCAGCCAGATTTTGAATCACGTTTACTGATTGAGGCCTTGGGTTTTGTTTATAATAACAAAAGAAAAATATCAACAAAATCAGTTATGTGTCTTTTACATACACACGCTTGACTACAGTATCCAAAAAGAAAGATCCACCACACCCTGCTGTTGGTTCACATGCCTTTTTAGAATCACAATGTTGTGGAAAACAGCGTCAGCCAGTGGAGTGCCCAGAGCGCCTCCGATCTTTTGGAATGTCGCAGGTGAGCACTTCAAAGACAAGTCCACCTTCCTGACCTCTATATTCCAAACCTCCACCCCCCACAAAGATCTAGCCTAGTCCTGTGGCGAATGGTGACTGATCAGTGTGTGGAAATGAGGTTCTGGAACCAGGGTTTCAATTTCCCCAAACAAACAAAGCGGCGACGACCCACCAGGGCTTTCAGTAGGATGTGAGATATATAGGAACAATTACAGCTGCCATTAGAACAACAAAACTGTGGAGAGCTGGCCCCCGGTCTCTCACAGACAGGTCTGTTCTGAGGGTCTCCTGGGGTTCCATTGAGTCCCACACCTTGGGAAACCCCCTCTGTTACCTGGCAACATGGTTTCCATGAAACAATAGCCCTTGGAGGCCAGCTCACACTTTCCACTTTTTGTATTGTGTTTGTGTTGTTTATGTGCGTGTGGGAGACAAGGTGTTTTCTTTTAAATAAGTGTGTTCGTGTGTGTGTCTGCCTAATGTCTGCATGTGAGTGAGCGTGTGTCTGTTTGAGTGCATGAGTGTGAGGAAGACAGTGTGTGAGTGTGTGTGTGTGTGTGTGGTGGGTGGATATATGTGTGTTCTTGAATGTATATATCATGTCAGATCTTGTGAGCATTATCTTGCCATATAAGTGTGAGATATCAAATCAGCACATCTCTTTGATCATCAGCTTTATCGTTCTAAGTATTCCATATTATGTCTGTCATATCTATTACTATATGAAGGCTTTGTGACAGTTCTCATGATAGTAGCCACATCAAAGGGAAGTAACATTAATACCCAGTGCTATGAGAAGGTCTGTGTGACAGCTCGTTTGCTAAAAGGGTTGTATCAAATAACTGAATGGAGATCAGTGGGTTAAATCCAGTGATGAGCCCAGTACTCTGTCTGAGGCCTGTCCTTCGTCAGCATCTGCAGAGGCAGAGGACGTCTAGGCCGAACATCGGCTAGCTAGAACGGCGGACTCTCGGTCACCGCTGAGCGAAAATCACGTGTCACTCAGTAGCCCCCCGGCACGTGTCCCCTCCCAGGGAACAGCAGAGCTGGACTATCTGTTTAAAGTTCAGCCCCAGCCCAAACATATTTGCCGAAGTATAAATACACAAAGAACGTCCGGTTAATGAGAGGGGAGGAAAAAAATTCCACCGGCTGCGAAGACGGCCCTTGATGAATGCTTCCTGGCTGTCCATTGTCTCTGGAGTGTCCAGCAGTGAGGGCAAAATAGATCCTGAGTCATAATTTAAGTTATGGATACACTGGACCACTCATCGCGTACGTGTCACTCTGAGATAAGGGACACTCCATGGACCCCGGTTTTAATGGTTAAGAGGAACATCTGTTATTTAATCCCATAAATGTTAAAGATGGGAGAGTGTAGCTGAACTCTGGGAGTGTTGAAAGGGCACTCAGACGTTTCAGCTAGCAAGCCCTTTCATTTATACTGCAAGAGCAGAGAAACGCATCGCTACAGTTTTAATTTGTGTTCAGTCATCCAGAATCAACCCTCTGAACAATTCACTGGACTATAGGGACCACTTAGGTTTAGGGTTAGAGATATTGACTTGAATACATTGACTGGCTGGTGATTTTTCATTATTTATAGTCACTTTGGCTGGTTGATGAAAAAATGGGTTTTAGGCTTTATCCTTAATTGTGTTCCACATACCTGAATTTACTCTCTGCTTGCATAAAACGTCCTCAGTTAATCAAAAAATTCCTCACATTATCTGAGATATGCTGTCTTTTCTCTCCTTCTCTCTCTTTCCCTCGCTCTGCTCTGCATCTATCACACCACACTCAAGGAGTGCCAATCACAGGCTCTCACAGAGGCCATGGTTTTTAGTTTTCAAGTGTACACAAAATCAGAGGCTGTAGGGAACCTTCGTAGCCTTTCTATCGAAATGAGAGAACAACGGGAGTTTCCATCATAAGGAACACTTCTGCATCTTTCCTAGATAGAGACCCACCTTTTTTGGGCTGCATTTTACTGTCACATGTAAGATTTTCTTGGTTTACCATAAAGGTGTGATATATAATCTGAGGTCACATGACATAATCTGAGGTCACATGGTATAATCTGAGGTCATCAAGGTGTGTTGAACACAAAGGGCCCCTGTCTGGAGGGGGTGAACCTGAAACAGCTTAACAGGTAGTAATGGGCATCCTGACCTCCCCGCTGATGAGAGGTGGGAGAGAGGGCAGGTCCCCATTTCCTGTAAAAGAAATTCCCCCTCTCTCTCACACTGGCATCCCTTTCATCCAGTGCCTCTGTTCTCGCTCAGTTCTGATGTGCTTCCTGTATTTTTTGCACACTTGTATTGTTATAGTAGCTGACCGGAATCACTCCATGTGTTTTTTTGCACTGTTTTTACTCCTTCTTATCTTGTATGTCAGGTTTTATTATATGCAGTGAAGCCTAAGACAAATTGCAGTAAGGTGTACTATAATAACTATATTAGTTATTCTATTCTGTTATTTATGCTGAGGAAAACATGTTCTGTGTGTCCCAGCAATATGCCCTTTTTTGATCATTTTTACATTTTTTACAGACATATAGGATGTAGTATCCTTATGATGTGGTCTTTGTATGTTAGACTGTACAGCAGTATATTGCAATTATCATGGTTTTTTTGTCAAAATTATATTGTTTACCATGGTCAAATTATTTTGGTCAGAAAACACCAAAATGCCAAATGGAATAATGTAATTTTCCAATAGTCAGGTCTTCAGAGGGTTAATAATGTGTGTGTTTTTTTACCCAAAGGAATTATCGGTATTTATTAGCGTAGGAAATTTGGTGAGGATGTGTGAAGTCATACCTCAGATGTCGAGTCAAATTAGGCCCCCCAGCCCAAACCAACCGCGCCCCACTCCACCGCACCATCGGTGTGTCTTTGGAGCTGTTTGAAAGCTCCTGGAGATGTTTACTCCCTGGCCTGCGGATATCACGGGTTCTCCAGAGGAAAGGACGGGGCGGTGGGCTCTGTTTGTTACCCTCCTGGGGAGTGCCGGGATGAGGCCTGGGGGTAGCATTTTAAGGGGATTGTTGACTTTAGGACCGCATGTCCAAGAAAAACACCCAGCTCCACGTGACTTCACTCGTCGGGCGCTCCTGTCCTGCTCAGAGGCGTTGGGAGCTTCACACTCTTGTATGTGTGTGTGTGTGTGTGTGTGTGTGTGTGTGTGTGTGTGTGTGTGTGTGTGTTTTATGGCTGTAGGAGCTCACCCACACATCCTCAGGGCAGACCCCCAGGTGAGACCCAGCAGGGCCTCCTGAGTGAGATTCTTAACCCGAGTCACTCCAGCACCCACCCAGCTGTATCAATGCATAATGTGCACTGTGAAAATCACCCTGGCCAAGGTCATCAGCTAAGCAAATAAAAAACAGTATAAAATAACAATAATAAAAATAATTTATTGTGGTGTGTGAGGATATCCGCTATGGGAAAATCTACGGTTTTCAGAGAGCTCTTAATAGTCCAAACTTGTGCTGGTGAAGAGAGGCCAGGGACCTCAGTCTGAATGGTGGGGAGAAAGATATGTTAAATAGCTATATAAGCATGAGCGGTGAGAGAATGTAGTGAGACACTGGAAGTACATAACGTAACCTAAAGACCTATGGGGTGTTAAAATCCAGGCTTGACGCAGTACAGCAGACTCTACGCTCTTGGTGAATGATGAGGTTTTAGGGAATGAATGGCCTGCGCTGCGCTCTTATCATTCTATATCATTTTATTTGTGATGAAGAGAACAGTCCATTCTACCCATTTTGACTCATCACTTTGCCTACGTTTCTAATGGTGTGTAGCACTGTGTTATGTCTGGTGGGGTCTCTCCTTCTACTGTGAGACTTTTCCAGGAATTAACATTTCTGTATGTGGAAAAAAGCAATACAAAAGGAGCTGAGATAAGAGTCATTGCTGGTGTTATGATACCTATTTCCAAACAGACATAAGCAGTGTGTAATCAAAGGGTATCTGAGAGAGTCTCGCAAAGATGACATCACAAAGGACACCCATGTGTCAGCAGATGCCCTCGCTGCACCTCCACCTCCACCTTCCTGTTTACTTTTCAGTCTCGATATTAAGAGTCACATCCCCCTTATTTCCTGTGTAAACAGTAGCAGTAGCCTGATTCATTTAGATTCTCCAGCCCCTGTAAACAAACTGCGAGGGCAATGGAAGCTCTGCGCTTTGCGTGCGTGTGTGAGCGTGAGTGTAAGACCGCGGGTAATGGGTTAAACATATTTATTGCAGTCACAGGGCATTGCCAGTGTATACAGTGCATTTATCAGGGCCCGGGTCCAGACTAAATATTAGGTAAGATGAGCACTTCTGTGGGAGAGGTTAGATAAACCAGCAGGAGGATCAGGGTGGGTGGATTGAGTCTGGGGGATTTCACATTCGTTCCTTGTACAGTTATGAACTGACTTAATTTGAGTCCACTTTCTGAAATGAAGAAGTGAAAGTTGAGTTTCTTCATGCTGTAGCACACCAGCACAGTAGATTAAGAGTCTGCCCTTTCCACCATGGCTTCCAGAGGGGTATGTAACCAGTCCCTGTTCTGAACAGGGTGGATTGCAGACTCATGGATCCAAAAATGAGAGACACTACTGTGTAGTATCAGTGACACAATGATTTGGGTCAAAGTCTGCTTTGGAAAGAAAAATATTTGAGATCCATTTCAGATAAGTCAATGATTGACAGCTCCATCGTTACGGTATTGATGAGCAAAAAGTTGTCAAGCTGGTAGCTGGGAGTCTGATAGGGCTAGGTTATAGCTGACCTGTCCCAGAAAAACATCACATCAGCCCAAACTCGCACATCTCAGGCGGCCAATCAGAACCGAGAAGCTGCTGTGGCTATCATCAAAGCATGTCCATGTTTTTATGCTGAGTCATCGGTTAATTGGTTTGGGGCTGGATGGGGGGGACCTTGCTTGTGGTCTGAGTCCTATGACCTTTCCATAAGCTGTTCAAATAACATCCGATCGTCTGAGAAGGAACTTTCCCATCGCTTCTGACTGATGTACAGAGGCCAGGAGCTCCAGCGATTGGTCTCTTATTTGTATTTGGGGTTTTTTTATTTTCTTTCGCGAGGGGGGAGGGGGTTGAAGAGGTCAGTCCTGCAGCCTGTTTTCCCAGAGTCCTTTATGTGGGTCATTCCAAATTCTCCCCACAGAGATGGCTTTTCCGATTAAATTTATACCCCCCCCCCTCTGTTTAGCTGAGGTTTGGCCTTGCCCCTTTGCAGGGTGCCAGACTTAGAGAAACACCATACGTTATGGTGAGCGGTGAGCAGGGGGCTTGGAGCAGGCCACTGCTGTGCCGGGGTCCATGGGGGCGATGTTGAGAACACTGTCTGCATTGTCTTTGTAGTGTCTGCCTGTGGACATAGGGGGCCTTGCACGCATGTTCATCTGGTTTTTTTAAATTGTCTTTGTGTCTGCAGCTTGTAGCTGTGCATCGACAAATGTTTGATTGAGTCTATGTGTCTTGCTGTGTGTAGTGTCTATGAATATTTCTTTTGGGTCTGCGCAGGTGGCTGCATATCTTCAAATGGGTCTTCTGTGCATGTGCATCTGCAAGTGTCACTTTACCTGCTTAGGTGGCTGTATACAGAGCCCGGATATGCCTCTCTGTATCTGCGCAGATGGCTGCGTGTCTGCGCACGTGTTTGGATCTGGTGTGCGCTGTATGTGTATGCCGGCGCAGCTCCTGCACATGCACCCGCCGCACCTGTCTTTCCACAAACGCAGGCCCTCACACACAGCCAGGCGCAGCGTCCCGCTGACAGCCATGTTTATAGGAGCGCGGAGCACCGCGGAGGTGCCAGCTCTCACATTTACCATTTAAAGCCAGCCAGCCAGCCGGCCAGCCAGTGGGGGCAGAGACTGGTGACGGCCTACTTCCTCCTCGGCAGTGACTTAATCACACCGAACGATTTCTCAAGTACTCCGCATGGGGGGCAGTGGAGCTGGTGGGATGGGAGCTTCTGGGTCACAGCAGTGGGGGAGTCACCGCTCCCGATCGTCTGACGCACAGGGAATGGTCAGCGTGGGCTGTTAGGCCGTTACCCACCACAGGGAATGGTCAGCGTGGGCTGTTAGGCCGTTACACACCTATTAACAGTCACACACACACCCCGCCGAACTGAACAGTTGCACCATCTGCAGTGTTTACACTGAAAAGTGTCACAAAAGCACACCAGCCACTTCCCTTAAGCTACTCCTACACATCCCCTTCTGAAAGAATGCAGGGGTTATATGCCAAGGGCCAAATCAGTTTCAAACAAAGAGAGGCATTCTCAAAAGAGGGGTGTTTTTTAAAACAGCTACGTAGCCGGTGGCCTTCTTTCTCTTTTGGCAGCGTAAAAACATCTCTGAGTAAATAAAGATTCTTCTGGAAGTCCCTTAAGTGATGCTCTGTGACACCGCTCTTCCTAGCCTGCCTCCAGTGCAGAGAGTTACTGTAGTTCAGAGGTCAGGGTTCAGGGTTCGAAAGTGGAACTAGCTCTGAAAAAACATCTGTCTAAGAGTAAAATGGAAAAGGAAAGTTTTGTCGAGTTGGTGGGGGGGAAGGGGGTTGACAGAATCTCTGACATGGTTTCCCAGTGATGATCGCGCACACACACACACACACACACACACACACACGCTGTGTACGCTCCTTGGTGTGGCGTGTTGAGGGCTATGACTCAGGGTAAACAGCCGTGCGTGTCCCTCTCTGTCCCTTTCACACGGTGCCTGATGTGGAATCGAACACGTCTGCGCTTTCCCCTGGCGTGGTTTCCTCCCGCCCGCCAAAGCCGCTCTGAAGATTTAAAGCGGCCGCCGCCTTCCTATCGCCCTCAATCAAAGGGCAGTCGAGAGCAGAACATGAATTACACACACTCTGGACCTGGGCTCTACCTCACCCTCACACCTCCGTCCATCGCCACAACTCTTCCAGTGGTTTCATTTCTAAATGAACAAAAGTAGATTTGTGGTTAGACAGCTAAGGAGGGAGAGCTGACCTGAGAGTTTGATCACAGAGAATTTCAGTGAAGGCACAATGCCTGCTCTTGCGAAAGGAGTACTTAATTGTGAACAAAGATTAACATTTAAAAAAACACGTAACTTTGTTATAGTAGATAAAATACTTGCCTCTATACATCCATCTGGGATGGTTTAATTAGAAATTCACCTGAGATATGTCCTTTAGCCTAAATGTGAAACACACAAAGGATTTCAATGCAGCTGAACTTGTTAAAGTTGGTTCAGTTACTGATTTGGGAGTGCAGTAACAGTTAATCAGCCCGTCCCAATAGCGAAACACACAAAGGTAATGGGAAAGGTCAAACTCATTGGTCAGACCCTTGGCCTGGAGCAAGATATGGAGCTCCCTGTTCAGCGCCCACTCCCCTGAGTGGAGGTGTGTGTGAGGTGGAGGGGTAGCTGTCTGGCCTCCTCTCTGGGGCTGGAGGAGGGGGGCACTTTTTAGGAGGGGGCAGGGGGTTGGGGGTGGAGGGCAATTGGGGGGGCGGGGGCGGGAGGGGGTTGGGGACGAGAGCTTGTTGAGTTAACAGTTTGGGGGGGGTACACGCAGGGGTGTACCTGGACATTCTGGGCCCTGTACACAGGCAGGCTCGGAGGCCCCTCCACTCTTTATAAATAAAAATCATATTTCATGGGCCCCTTCAAACCCTTGGGCCCTGTATACTTAGTACCCTTTTCCCCCTGGTGCTACGCCCCTGGGTACACATCTCTGGGGCAAGAAACAAGCTGCAGCCTAAAGGATGAATGTGTATCTTTTGTTATAGTATTTTTACACTTCTGTCTCAGCTCTGTTTTGTTACAGTATTTTTATACCTCACCTTGCCCTGTTACGCCATCTGTATGGCAGTTATGGCATCCCAGGGCAGGTTTTTGGATGGCGTTAAATTGAGATGGGGCGGAAGGGACCATGTTTTCCTGCTCCAGGGCTACACAGTACTGGGGGGTAAGTGGCCCCCAAAGCAGTAGGAGAAGGCTGACGATGCGGTTGACCAAACTGGAAACAGTGTTGTTCGAAAAGGATTTAACCTGCACTGATTTGTGTCGCGCTGGAACTGAGAGCACTGGTGCTGAACGAACGTGGGGCCAGAACATTTATATCCTCTCCAGTTCGCCAAACCCCCCCCCAGTAATCCACTGCTACTGTAGGCCTGAAACACTGTGAAACCCTAAGCCTATTTTTTCTCTCCCGTGCCAGAAATGCCGTCTGACACACTTTAAAAAGCGCTGGCAAACGCTCCTCAGTCCATGAGTGTCATTAGCGGCCCTCCGCCAGTAAAACAAGCTTGTTATTCCTGCGCAAAACCACAAAGTATTCGCGGTCTGAAAATCTGGAATTGGTTACATCGGCCGTCCCTGTGGGACGCTAATGTTCAATGCTATATGCACACATACATCCATTCAATGATATAGACACACTCAAACACAATCACATAGCCTCACACTGACACTCATGCCCAAATTCACACATGTGATGTGCACACACACACACACACACACACACACCCATACAAGCATTGACTAACACACACAGATACATTGACCCACACACATACGGACACACACCCATAAACACACACACTCAACCACAGCAAAGAATACATATACCATTGCAGGTATGACGTAATTAAGCCAGCATAAAAATCTAAAGTCAGCTCAAATATGAAACAGAGTAACCTTGTCAGAGCTGATCACACTCCAGGCCCTGTTTTACCACAGTAATGAATCCAGCCCTCCAGCTGCATGCAGCCAGTGCAACAGGTCTCGCATACAGCGCATGCCCTTTTGTAACGCACCTGTACTGCTGTAACGCTCACAGACATGTGGATGTTACACAGCGCTGTCCTCCATTTCTCTAAACTTCATGCTCCTCATGAGACGGCGCAACCAGGCCTGCGTTCGTTTGCCCCTGCGTGGCATCAGACGCCAGAGCATAATGTCGTCCTGCAGGGGAGAGCGTGGACCCCGGGAACAGGGCCGATCCGCTTGGCTCCCCCTACCCTCCGTTAAAATACCAGGAGGGTGAAATAATAGCAGAGCAGTCAGAGGTATGTAAGCCTGATAAACCGTATGTGCTTTAGCACAGTTACAGTAGCTCCTGTGCTTACAGAGCTCATACAGTGAGCTTGCCTTTACCTGTCGCACAGGATTTACAGTATACAGAGAGAAAGAGTGCTTTTTTCCCTCTGTCCTCGCCCTTTCTCTACTCCGCAAGTGCATATCCGGGACATGGCGTTTGAGAACAGCATGGTAGAGATAGGGCCCTGCGCTGATCTCTCAGAGAGATCTCAGAACAGACGGAGATAGATCGAAAGAAAGATGATAAAATGCAAGAGGGAGAGGCGAGGAGAGGAGAGGAGGAAGATGACAGATGGATGAAGAGAAAGATATAGAAAAAGAATGCAAGGGAGAGTGGAGATAAAGAAAGGGAGAGTGGAAAAGGCAATAGACAGGGAGAGATAGAGAGAGAAGATGGAAAAGGAGAGCGATAAATTGAAAGAGAGGAAAGGAGCAAGAGAACAGGAGAAAGAGGAAAGGTGATAATATGGGATTTCCACTCTTTTGTCTTTAGTCTGCCACTCAGGAGTGGACCCAAGTGTTTTCAGTTTATACCACAGGGGGGCGCACTACTAGTAAGCTTCTTCTTCTCATGTTTTTTTTTTTTTTTGAATCCCTCAAAAGATTACTTTAAGTGAAAAATACATGATATGTTTTCTTGGTGAAGCTTCAAATTCAAGCGCATTGATCAGTCCCTTAATATACCTTGTTGCAGACCACAGTGACTGACTGTTTTTTAGGAATTCAAGGAAATACTTTCTAGCTTTTTTCCCACAGTTTCCCCAGGGTTTTCTTGTACTTGTTTGTTTTTATTATTCCATCTTAGGAAAATTCCCGCTGTCGAAGCTCTGTGTGAAAATCAGATTGTAAGTGGAGCTTTGGTTGACTGATTGACTGACTGACTGACTGACTGACTGATTGATTGATTGATTGATTGATTGCCAGTCTCTCAGTGCTTCTGTTCTGCATAGCTCACTGAAATCCTGGCATCATTTTACATCCTGCAAAAGGCATATTAACTGCAGTCCTGGGAGCGTTTTAAAATCCCCCCCATTCCCATCCCCATCTACATCCCCCACACCACCCGTTTTTCCTTTTTTTGAGAATAAATGTTTATTTATTCTCTTTGTACTTGGAACGCGGCTTAAATGCGTCCAAAAAGTAGGTCAAATATGAGAGACTGTGGCAGGAACAGGTTCGATGTTACCCGCCAACCCCCCCCCCCCCATCTACTTCCTGCCCCAAGACTGAAGTTGGGGTGGTGTTGGATGGGTGGGAGTGGGGGGGGGGGTTTAGATGGGTCTGTATGTATACCACCCAGGGAGATCGCGTCTCTTGGCCTCCATGTGTGCTGAAAATGAGGGGGGATTATCGTGAGGAGAAATACACAAATAAAGCAGAGCGACGTTTCTGAAGAGCTCGGCCCGTCCCTGCCGTGTCACCGACTGACAAATGGGCCCAGGAGATGACAAACAATAACAGAATCACATCAGGCCAATGTTTAAGTGTTCCTGGAAAACAAACGCGGGTGATTTCTCTATCATCAGCAACAACTTGTTTTCTGATGACTTAAAAAAGAAAAAAATCCTGACTTTTCCACTCTACGTTCCTCCAGTTTTATTACTGTTGTTCCTTTGTTTTGGAAAAATCATGTAAGTTAATAATTAGGGCTCTGTTCATGCACAAACATGCACAAACACACGCACAAACAAACACTGAATCTCCCTGTGTGTGTCCGTGTTGTTGTGTACAAGTTCCGTCAGGATGCACCAAGTTCATTTTCCTTTTCTCAGCATATTCCTATCCCCTCCTTACTCACAGTACTCAGTCTTAACTTCGTCATTCATTGAAGCCTGAAGTTTCAAGAGCTGATCGTGCTGGCTCCAGGTTCCTCCAGTGGAATTAGCATCCTGTGATTGGTGTCATATCTGCAGTGTGAAAAAACAGCTTAGCCTGATCGCCATGTAAATATGAGGGCTAACCTGTGAGGCCATTTGCTCCTGAATCTCTGGGTCACTCTGGAGATCATAACATAGTTCAGTTGGGGTGATGAAGAAAAAAGTGTGAATTAAAAAAAAATAAATAAAACTTTACACTGGTTTTATGCTCCCAAGTGAGCTATTCATTTTCATGTGTGAGCAGTGAAATATTTATCCTACAGACTCCAAACCTTCAGGCACAAACCGTGTCAGAGAGGAGTGATTCTCTTGTGTGAAATCCTTGTGAAAAACAGCTTGGCCTGAGAAGCTGCTGAAAGCTGCAGTCTGAATGATATCAGTCACAGTGAGGGATCTTCTCCCCAGGTCTGCCGTGTCATTCATGGCGAGCCCAGCTGAAACTCGAGCCCTCTGTTGCAGTCAGTTCATCTACTCAGAGCGCACTGTGCACTGTTGTGGGTCCAAGTCATCCTACGCAGGTGGAGATGACAATAACCTTTGTGGGGGTGGTGGGGGGTTTAAGCGGAACTTATGCCCACATGTCTCCCATGGCAGACTGTATTTCACCCAACAGTCTGTCAGAGCCGTGCGGTCTCCAACACATGTTGTGTATACTGAGGCTTGTAAAATAACCATTTCCTCTTTAAATAAACAGACCCCCCTCCGGAGAGGAGAGAACAGAGAGGTTTTTTGCTTTGTGTTCGTAAGGGAATGATGAAGAAATAATGTCATGTTCGTCCGTCTTAAACTGTCCCTGTGAGTAATCTGTATTGTTTTGTTCCTGTTTCCCAGCCTAAGGGGCTGCTGGTGGTTGGAGATTGGGTCAGACCAACAGGGGGCAGTGTTGCACCTCAGAGAACGGAGAAAGGTATAAATAGGTCTTTGGTCCTGGATTTCCAATCAAGAAGGCGTTGTGAGTTTTTGCCTTTTCAGGTCCCTGTTTGGACACCTTGCAAAATGAAACGCGGCCAAAAGCACAACCTCCACCCCAACCCCATAACTGGGTCTGATGAATATTTTCAGAAGTGTTCTTGCAGATGCCTGAGAATGGTCAACAATAGCCATTCTCAGGCCACTGAACCAAAATGCAGACTCATATGAAAATGTTTTGTTCTAAATAGTGGTAAAAATAGATGTTTTCTTTTAAAATTGTCTTTAATATGTTGGAATTCACTGATGTCTAAAGGGATAAAATGTTTCAAATAAATATGTGACCCAGATCTGACACACATACACACACACACACACACACACACAGATGCCTGCACAGGAACCCAAACACAAGGCTACATCTTTCAGCTGCTAAAGGCCTCACTTAACACAATCAGATAAATCCAGCTGTGTACATGAGGGTCTCAGAACCGTGTTTGGGCAGGACCCCTGAGTCCCACCACCGGAGTCTGTCGGTGTTTTATCAACACTGCAGAGAGCTGCACATTATCGGCTGTGCCCATTCAGAGAGCTGCACATATCGGCTGTGCCCATTCAGAGAGACACTGCCTCAACACTGAGTATCACCAGCCCCCTGCTGCCAACCAGACAAATGGAATTCCTGATTTTGCTTGAGGACACGGCCCCTCATTTGCTCAGAAAAATTACGAACAGGGTATCTACATTACATCTGTAACACATGCCAGAACTTTTATAATGGTACATGGGAATCTGTGGCCTTTGTCACCATCCCTGCACAAGAGAATTCAATTGTCTGCTTGATCCAGAGGAAAAGTCGTCCTGTACTGCATCACCAACACATTTTCCAGCAGAAACTTCAGATTCTCATCACACAGGTAGATACACACATTCATTTCAATTACATCTTATCTTCTGGAAGTATCTGTGCTTCTGTACTTGGACAGTGTGATGGAGGAAACCTTTCCGGAACCATCTGCCCCTCAGACCATTCTGGAACCCAGGCACTTAACCGGTATTAACCAATCAAAATCCATCGCTCTCCAAGCAGAACACTGTGATTGGAGCAGTGAGTTTTAGTAGCAAATGATGGCTTCACCCATTTTAAGGGTTCATGAGACCTTAATTTTTCACCTCTAATTTTCATAGTTGTTACTTACTTAACCAAAATTATATATAGACTCAGACTACCAAACTACATTTTTAATAAACTGGCTTTCGAAAGAGCTTTTATCCAACTCTGTAACCTCAACCCTACTATGCAGTCAATACAAAATAATCTCTGTCTTTACAAATAAATGCAGCTATGTTTTTAATATTTAAGATTGTATCTTTTCTGTAAACAGTGTGTTACATACTGGGAAAACACAGACAAGAAATATTATGTTATCTTACAATTGCTGTTTGTTCCAGACACACAATGAGATTGGGCAAATCCTCAGAATAGCTAAACTGGTTTTTAAAGTAAACAGATTACTGCAGCTCTTGTGTACACACACACAAATCTTAGATGACTGTAAGTCAGTGTGAAAAGAAATCACATTGACCTTTGACATGCTCTCTAATACCTTATTTGGATTATGGGATGCTAGAATCATAAAGAAAAAAAAACATAAAAAATCAGTGATAGTTTAAAGAATCTTTAGAAACCATGGAAACTCAATAATAGTCCAAAGAATCTTTAGAAACCATAGAAACTCAGTGACAGTCCAGAGAATCTTCTTATGGGACTGGATGCCACCATTGCCTTTCAAGTCATAATGATTTGTGCTTTTGTTAAATTGGAAAGAGAGGGGGTAAGATTGTATTTAAAAACATAAAGAAGAAAAAAACACAGTTTGGAGAATGCCTCTCTGCTATTATGGGCTGTTTCCCGCCTCAGAAGTGGCTCCCACGATCACACGCTTGTTGGAAATGTTTTTTTGGTAGTCTTTCCCCCTGTGTGTAAACAGCTACTCTAACACGAAACCCGTATGAGCTAGGAGATGCTGTGAAGTGCTGAATTTGGATGGGCAATGGCTGTTTCTCCTCTTAGCTGAGATTGCTGGGGCTTCTCACGGGGGCCTAGGGCCTCAGACCCTGGGGGTCACCTCATACCCCTCCCAAATAAGCCATTTGTGCCTAATTCACTTCTCTGCCGAGTTTGTTTTCTGTCATGTGTGGTGAATCACGTCCCACCCCACACATACGCACCAGCACATGCACACACCCTCAGGGTCGCAGATATGCATCGGCATAAACTCATACATGTGCTCTGCATACATTCTGCCATTTTGTTTATTTTAAGTTTAGTGTATATTTCCCAAGCGCTCCAACTTGTCTGGTTCTTGTTTATTAATACTTGCAGTTCAGGCCACTCTCGGAGCTCGGAGGATATTAAACCCTTCCTATAATGACAGGACTGATCCATTTCACTGGACTATCAGCCCGCAAATCAAAGTTGAGTTGCTATTGTTTGTGTAAGGAAGAGGAAATGATGTTGAGTTAGGGTTTTTTTTTTTTTTTGCATAGTATTTAACAACAGAGTGGAAGATGTTAACATAAAGGGCAATGAAGACTCAACTGAATCTTCAATGTGCTGTGGGTCAAAGTGTTCATTCAAACACAGATGAACTCCTGGGACGCTGGTGCCTCTGTGAGAGGAATGTTCTTTCGGTGTCATCTGACACATTAAGACATGCTCACAAGCTGCCATCGATTGCTGCTCTGATTGTGTACCGCAGCAAGATCAGAATACTCAATGAAATGGCCGTTAAAACAAACCACAATGGCAGGACCTCCCTTTTGACTTCCTTTTGCCAAATGTAGGGCAAAGACCAAAGTGAGAGCGCACTGTTTAAAAAAAAAAAGAAAAAAAGGCCCTCTTTCCCTGCTCTCGGCCTGCTCTTTATCTGCCCAACAGCTTATCTCAATATATGTATCAGGTGAATGGATTAAAGAAGCCAGCGTTTTGAAAAGCCCCCCCAGTCTGGAGATAGAGGATGTATCTCCCAGTTTTATCAGGGGTGGGGGGGGGCGTCTGAGAGCACATGCCGGCCCCCTCCCTCCACAGATGAGAGTGAACGCAGATCAGCATGAGATATAGACATCTGAGACAGGGAAATTGATAAAGCAGTCCAGTCATCTCTTGCATTTTAGGATCTTTGGAAAGGTAGTGTCTGCAGAAGAAACCACAAAGAGTGGATGTCTAAGAAATTTGGAAATCTGCTTGTTGCTGTGACAAAAAATGTGTTTGGTGTTCACAGAGTGAAGTAATATGTAATGCAGCTAATCAAGAATACGGGTGTCCAGTTATTACAGTGTGTTTCCAACTACTCAAGTTAGCCTCTATCTTGATTTATAGGTAGGTGGCAGCAGAGAGCAGGTTTCATGAAAAAGGAGCAGGTGGTTGTTAAAGATTTGTTTCAAGAAAAGAGACATGGGGCCACCTGGTGGTCACAGGAAGTATAATTTTTGGGAATACAGTGTTAAATTAGTTTTGTGTTCCTGCCAATTTCTGGTGAAGGACATGACAGTTGTGTTCCATTATCATTTTTTCATAAACCTCTGGTCTTCATATCACTGTCCGGAATAACACCAAATGAATTTTTATATGCTTTTAAACTATACTGTTTTAAAGTGTGAATTTCTGTTATTTTTTTATAGCACTGTTATTCTAGCGTTTAGTGTATCTAAGGCTATGTCACTCGTATTGTGCTGCTGCAGTCCCTCAGGATCACAGAGCCAGGTGAGGGCGCTCTAAGCACATGGACACTGTGTTCTGTCTGTATTCACAGGGTCAGGTGAGTCCTCACTCTGTCCGTTTATCACCTTTACTTTCGCTCCTTACTGTGCACATTACAGAAAAAGGAGTCTTCACTGTATTCTGTCCTCTAGTGCTGTCGGAATGTAACCTCCTTTAAGCCTGTTGCCTTGTTTTGACATTCTTGCTTTAGTGTATTACTAAATTGTTTGCCTGTGTTTTAGTTTTCATTTCTATGCAAGGATGATTTAATTGCAAACAAACAATGTGCAGCATTAGTTTTATGAAATTATTTTGAGAAATGTGAAATTGTCAACATTCTAAAATCCATGTTTCCAACCAAGACAGCTTTTGAATGAATCGGGAAAAATTGTTTCATTGTCATGTTAAATAACACTGTACACATTTTATTTACATCATTTTAAGTAGACTGTATTTCTTACTGAACCTTAAATCATTGATAGTATAAAACTAATGGTAACTTTATATTTCTGTACCACCCTCAAAAAAGAAGATCCAGCTGTTTTTAGGACACTGATGAAATGTTAATGCTAGACAGTGATTGTGAATTAGATGTTAGCTAAAGGCAAGTGATGCATTCTGAAATGGCTTTGGGGGCATGAGGCCGGGTGACCAGGTGTCTGTAGGTGACGGTGTCTGTCCTGTCCTGGTCATAGGGATTTCCAGGCCCCATTGGGCCTCAGGGGGAGCAGGGTCCCCCAGGACGACCGGGCGATGCTGGTGTCCACGGGCCCAAAGGAGAGAAGGGGGATCGTGGGCGGGGCGGCATCACAGGGCCCAAAGGATCTGTGGTGAGTGCCTCCCACTGCCGCAGGGATCGCTGGGTAATTCCTGGGAATTTTGACACCGGCAGGTCACATGATGATGCGTCCCCTGTTTCCTCCTTCCACAGGGAATGACGGGCGTTCCTGGGTTTTCAGGACTTGACGGGATTCCCGTGAGTAGGCCCGGTGGATTTGGGGTCAAGATTTTGGGATTAACTCTTTATAAATGTTTCAGTGATGTAGGATGATGTGCTTCTGTAGCCTCATCTCTTATGTTTTGTTCTCTTCCAAAGACTTAGAATGTCAGTATTTCTTCTACAAATCTTCCATTCAGGTGTCTTCATTCGAAGGATCTGTAGAGCCTGAATTCTCAAACTTCAAGTCCAGTCTCAGGGCATACTAACACCACTCAATGTTCTGTTTTATACAATAGACAATTTTTGAGTGTGTATTGTTCATGATCATGAATATCTGCAATCGCTGTTCTGCCTCTTGCTTTTTGCTTTTGAGCATGTGAAGAGAACTCGGGCTTCATAATTATTCTGTCATGCGATGATGTCACCGCAGGGCCATCCAGGTCAGGGTGGTCCCCGTGGGCCACCGGGTCATGATGGATGCAACGGAACACACGGCGAGAAGGGGCTGCCAGGGATACCTGGTCTCCACGGCAACCAAGGATTCCCTGTATGTACATGTAGACTTTTTTTTTTTAAAATGCACACAAATCCAAAATCCACTCTGTCTGATGGACATTATGAGATACAGAGCACTTACCTTGGGTTTCTGTTTCTATCTTTTTCTTTCTGCTGTCTCTCTCCCTCTCACCCATGCCCTTCTCCCTTATCTTCTTCCTTATCTTCTCTCTTCTCCTTTTTCCCTATAGGGTAACCCTGGCAGAAAGGGTGAAAAGGTGACACTTTGGAAGTCAGTGTATTCATGGAACGATTTAGGGTGAGTGGGCGGAGCCCAAGGCTGGAGTGCAGAGGGGAGATGGGAAATGACGTTTCTGTGGCCCATGACCACAGATTGACTAAAATTGCTTTTAAAATAACTTTTTTGTTTGCTTGTGTCTTTCAGGGAGAGCCGGGTGACCGTGGTTACCCAGGAGTACCAGTGAGCTATACTTTAGTCCTCTCATTTTTTTTCTACTGCAATACTTTTTCAGAAATACATGAAGGTATATACCTTTATCACTCACTCCTTTTTCTTCCTCTGTCTGTCCCTCTTTCTCCCTCCCCACCTTCAGGGTCGTCCGGGTAACACAGGTTTTTCAGGACGTGAGGGACTTATAGGACCACAGGTGAGTAAAGCCCCCAAACCCACACACCTGTAGTCGCTACCCCTTCCCTATCTGAAGTCATATTTAACCCCTTTTCACTTAAGCAATAAATAATTTTTCCTTCAGAGAGCAGCATTGTTCACTCTTCTTATTCACCCACAGGGCCTTCCTGGATTACCTGGACCTCCAGGGCCAAAGGTAGGGCCCCACTCATGACACTTCATGTCCAACAGCCTCCCTCCTCCACACATTTGCACTATGCTGTAAGCGGCAGTGAACCATACAGAGTTCACGCATTCCCCCATGCACAGGCATTCATGCGATTTCAAACATATGAAACTATTTTTCCCCTCAGGGTGCGATGACCAAAACTCTGAAGGGCCAGAAGGGGGAGCCGGTGAGCATGGTCTCCTCTCTCATGCCCAGCCTACTAAGGCTGACCAGGATTCCATCACCATTTGTCCTTAATTTTGACCAAATGTTAATTTCTGTCCTTCTCTGTGTGGCTGACAGGGTGATGCGGGAGAGCTGGGACCCCCAGGAAACTCCACCTTCCCCCACACCTCCCCAACCTCAGGCCTACCGGTGAGGCCCCTTCAGTCTCCCACCTGCTTTCTTTTACTGTCAGGAAGACAAAGTGGATTGGTTGTAGAAGTGTTACTAGCATGTATATTTGTCAGAAGTACATTGTGTTATCAGATAGCATATAATTTGACATTTATGATATGGATCACTAGATGCTTAAATTGGTAGTTGTGTGTCAGAAGTCAAACAGTGAATGTTGCTGTGTTCCTCTCTGTTTTGTGTGGTGACAGGGAGTCCGAGGTGAGAAGGGCCAGAAAGGGGAGCGAGGTGAACCGGTGAGTAGCCACTGGGTGTTACAGTTACAGTTCTGTGAAAGTCCCAGCCAATAGGAGAACACTTCCTTTGTGACATAAGCAGAATGACAGCACAGACCTGCTGTGTGCTGTAGCACTGCCACACTCTGTGTTCCATGTGCTGCTTATGTTATGTACCTTCACTGTTCTCTAGTAACCGTTGGCATATCTGCTTTTTACAGGCTGACAGAGTATATGGTGAAACGGGTGTCCGGGGACATGCAGGGCCAAGAGTAAGTGACATTTCAACACAACTTAATTATCCTGTTTTTCAGTTTCTTGATATTGTTTGTATTGGTTTATTTTTTCATTTAAACATTTAAACACGGTTTTTTTTTTCAGGGAGACCCTGGTGTTGGGAGGCCAGGAGACAGGGTAAGTTGGGTTTGTAGTAAGTTAGCTTGTAGTTAAGCATTTTGGTGCTTCACTTTTTTCTCTTTCATCTTGAAGGAGGATAACTCTGTCCAACTTTCCACCTTGGTCCGTCTCTTTTACCTGCTGTTTCCTTTGATGGTGGGACAGAGATTTTGGAGGTGTTGTTTTTTTTTTTGCCACTGAACGTTTTGTTTTCCCTTTTTCATTTCAGGGGGATGTTGGCGAACCTGGGATAAATGGAAGAGACGGAACCAAGGTTTATCCATATTCAATTAAACATTTGCATTTAATACCTCCCCCCAAAAAAAAATCATAATATTTTTCAATGTGCTGTAGTGATTAACATGTATGGGTTTTTCAGGGTGAAAGAGGAGAGCCTGGAGAATATATAGGACCAATAGGACCAGTGAGAGGTATGTTGAATTAACACATCCTATTGGTCACCTTGGACAAAACCCTTTGTCAGGTGAACAAATGAAGATGTCATGTGATACATATGTGCACAGCTCACCCCTTTCTGCTCCAACCATTTATTTTTCTTACCTTCTGGTTTAGTGCTGGTTTAGCATTATACCAGACCACAGTAATATGTTGTGACCTTGGATATGCAATCAGCCTGCAGCTGTATCTCTTGACTTGATCAAATGTTACACTCAATAAGTGACTGGACTAATTGAATGAGTAAGAGTAGAAAGTGGAATGAAGTCCTTGAGAAACAGGGCAACCCTTTTTGGAGGCTTCATCATGAGGGACTTCTCAGTGCTTATTGGCTCGGTGGTTATTTGCTCAGTGCTTATTGGCTCGGTGGTTATTTTCTCAGTGCTTATTGGCTCGGTGGTTATTTGCTCAGTGCTTATTGGCTCGGTGGTTATTTTCTCAGTGCTTATTGGCTCGGTGGTTATTTTCTCAGTGCTTATTGGCTCGGTGGTTATTTTCTCAGTGCTTATTGGCTCGGTGGTTATTTTCTCAGTGCTTATTGGCTCGGTGGTAACTATGATCTGTCTGATCTGCTTTGTGAATCTACAGCGGGGCCTCCGGGCGATATCGGAGAGCCTGGAGCCAAGGGGGAGAGTGGGCAACCAGGGGAGAAAGGACTCCAAGGTGTCCCAGGAATTCCGGCCTATCCTACCTCTCAGACCGGTAAGTACAGTCCCTATACCACAAGCTCGGGTCTCCGTGGAATCATAACTATAGTTTCTGGTATTTAATCAAAAATGCTTGGGTAAATAAGGCACAGGAACTACATCAGTGGTCTTCTGAAGAAAGCTTGTGTCTCTAAACAAGACAACTTTTCATGAAATGAGCTGATCCGTGTTTTTAGTATATACCATCATATTAGACATATTAGATAATATCATGTAGGAGTTTTGAGTGAACTTTACTAGTTACATGAAACAATACATAAAAGTATATTGACTTATTTGACTTGTTTGACTTGACTTGTTTGTTCCTTTTTGAATTCTGTCCTCGGCAGCTGGTGCCTGAGCTGTAACATGGTGCTTGTTTCTGCTGTTTGACCCACAGTGTTAAACTTTGGCCCGTTTGGCCAGAAGGGGTTCAAAGGCTCCCAGGGCCCTGCCGGTGACCCAGGGATTCCAGCAACAGTGCCGGGCCCTCCAGGATATGATGGGTCTCCAGGACTTCCCGGGCCCCCCGGACCCACAGGATCATGTGAGTAGAAATCCCCAGGTCTGGTCCGACAGGGCCAGAGAGCCCGCAGCTTTCAGCGTTTACTCATTTGATTGGTCAATGCAGTCGATTGCTCAGTGAGATCACTCACTGTACCAAAAGTGAGCACTGAGATGGGGAAATGGGCTTTTTCCCACAATGCACCTTTATCCTGGAATGCACTGTTAAAGACCCTCAGACTAGGAGAGACAGTGTCTCTTCCTGAGTTCGAGACTCTGAGCACCATATATGCGATAGCTGCATCTGCTGTGGGAATTGAATTATGGTGGTTTTATGTTGTATCTGTTGTGTTGTTGTAACAGTTATTTGTACATGCCACTTTGTTTACTGTCCTGCTGACCTTCTTGCTAGGCCACCCAGGCCTAAGAGGTTTTCAACCTCAAGGGTTTTTTTTTGCCTGGTTAAATAAAGGTTAATAAAATAAAATCAATAAAATAAAATCACTTCACCTGGTTTTATTTGGTTTTATTTTGGTTTTTCTTCTTTTGTTTTTCCTCATATCAGGGGAAGAATATTACAGAAAGGTGGAAAAAGGCTTTTGAAATTGTCATGCAGGGGACCTCAGGGAAGAATATTACAGAGGTGAAAAAGGCAGGACCAGGAAGGGTGACAAAGGTAAGTCATTAGCTTCTGTGTTTCTGGAGTATCATTGGCCAACATTATGACCAGCCATCATTGAACTCTAAATGGCTTCCCAGATCTGAAAGACAAACAGATATATGCCTCTGAAAGGGCCTGCTCTGTCTAATTAATAACTCATTGCTGGAGGGATCTACATTACACACACAGATAAACCAAAAAACTAGCAATTCAAAGAATTTTTTTTTTGGCAGTGCAGGCTGGTGTGACCACCATTTTGGGGGATGACTGATGAATGGACCGTAACAGCCAATCTGGGCACACACAAACACATATGCAGTCTTCCCACGGAAACTGAAAAGATGCTTATCTGGTGGTCTGAACTGGGCACTGTGGACAGTTAACCCATGCTGTGGTTACCTTCTCTTGTGCTCATATACACATGTAAACTTATAGCAGGATTGCAATGTTATTCAGCACCATGTAAACTAATTGCATTCCTGCCTCAGCTGTGCATTCATGTAGTGGTGCCAGGTGCTGTCCATGGTCCTGAATGATTGACAGGCTTTGGAACAGCAGTGTGGAGCCTAATCTGTCTGATCAATCTCTATCACACAGGGCTGTTTTCTATGTGTGTTTGTGTGTGTGTGTGTGTGTGTGTGTGTGTGTGTGTGTGTGTGTGTGTGTGTGTGTGTGTGTGTGTGTGTGTGTGTGTGTGTGTGTGTGTTTGTGCGTGAGAGAGACAGAGAGTGAGAGTGTGTGTTTAAAATTTTCACACTGTCCTTCCAGGTGATGATGGTCTGTGCAGATGCAATATTGTGAACTCGCCACCTGGTCTACCTGGGCCGCAAGGTGAAACAGGACCCCAGGGCATGTCAGGAGAGTGGGGCCAGCAGGGAGACTCAGGTGACACTGGGCCAGCTGGAACACCTGGACAACCTGTAAGACTCCTCCCGAAATTTGAGCATGGGTTTTTGCAGCTTGAGTGTTTGGCCACTCGACTTCGTGACAACTTTCTCTCAGATTTTTTACTTTCGTTTCCACCCAGCTACAGGAAGAGTTTCTATATCTTTTCTGTTACCCTTTTCTCTCGGCACAGTTGACATATTCCTATAGTTCCATTATGTTAGTTGAGGAATCTCCTACCATCGGAATAGGGTTATGTTAAAATACATGTAATGTGTTTTTGGTGTTCTTGTACCTTGCTAGTGATCTTACTCCCCTCCACCAGTCAAATGAGGTTTCCCTGTAAAATAATTGAAGCATAGGTATGATTCTGTCCACTTAACAACTCCACTTAACAACTTTTTCAGTGAATATTCCTGTAGCTTCAACATCAAAATGCCCAGTTAATGTTCATCAGTCATTAGAGTGGAATTTCCCTTTAATTCCAACAGACATGGTGAGATGTTCCCGTAGTACTGAGGTTACAATCGAGAGTTCATGTAGCTACAACATCAGAGCAGAGTGTTTGTTCGCCTCTCCAAGAGAACAGCCAGATGTTCTAACAGCTCTGTAAGCAGAGCTCAGAGGTTTTGTACGGTCAACGGGATATTGACATTGTTTCTGTAGCTGGATTAGCACAGTGTGGTGATGGCGAACACTAGTGATACTCTCTCTTGCTCTTTTCTTACAAAGTTCTTACTCACCTGTTACTCAGGTGCTCCCGTTATCTGTAAGTGCGGATTCTAAGTCTGCCATCTTTATCCGCAGGGGACTCCTGGCCAGAGGGGTTTTCCGGGTCCGAAAGGGAGGAAAGGGCAACCGATGGATGCGACTCAGAAAGGTCCTGCTCCACCTTGACCTTTTACCTCAGTCTCTTCATGTACTGTTTTTTTTTTTCATATGAGCTGTTTACAGGCCTGGTGCACTTGTGCTCCATGGCGCTAATGGAAGGTGGGGTTTTCAGGCCCTTGCATCTCAAGAGCTGTATTGATTGATTGATTGATTGATTGATTGATTGATTGATTGATTGATTGATTGGAAATTTCTAAAATGATCAATTGTCCCCACTGCAGGATGGCCTGGAGATCGAGGGGACCACGGTCAACAAGGTGGGCAGGGTGTCAGCGGCCTGTCTGGGCCTGCAGGGTACCCAGGTGCCCCTGGTCAGCGTGGCCCACCGGTGAGCACCGGTCCAAGCCCCAAAAACACACCTGTTCATCCACAAGTCTTACCACATTTCAACATTACTATTATGTCAATGCATAGTACATATGTCTTTAACTTGACAGGCTGATCATGAGAGCTGGTCCGGTCTCCAAAAACAATTTGTATATCTGCAAGCCCAGCTTTTATTTGGTTTAGACATCGATTCTTTTGGCATTTAACACTTTTTTTCCCGCTCTGTTCCAATGGCATTTGAAACTGGATGTGATGCCTGTGATTCACGCAGGTAGCTCAGGGTACTGTGCCGTCTTACAGTGGCACAGCTGAGGGACAGCATGCATATATGAGAGCTGGACACAGGGCATGAGCCGGCTCCCATCAGTCAGAACAAGGATACAGTTGTTCCCTTAATCTGAGCGCACGCATTATGAATTATGAAAATGGCATGTGAGCGCCCCGCGGGTGAACCCGCCACGCATTACGATGGGAATGCTGCAGGGGTCAGAGCTGGGGAGCCAAACAGAGATTTTAAATCGTGTAACTGACATTTGGGAAAATATTTTCAGCAGGCTGCCGGTGGAAGTCTGTCCCTGCTCACGCAATGAGCAGGAAGTTGAAAATTCCAAACCTGCTTAATATCTGTTCGTATCTCTTCAGGCACTCACAAAAGTAATTACTATCAGTTGTAGGACCCTGACTCCTTACATAATCTAAGCCAGTGGTTCTCAGACTGTCTAAGCACATAACCCACTTAATGATGAAACACATTTTAATTTCATTAATGAGCAAACATATTTCAATGTGTTAGCATGAAGTCTAGCATATGTTCAGATTTGTTCAGAGTTAAAATGCTTTGAACCTTTTCAACACAACTGTGTGTACACTGTATCAATGTCAGTGCAGGTAACAGCGCTGTGTGTAATTTGACTGGCATTAATATCAATGGATAGTCTATTATGTTTGGTAAATTGGAATGTCATGTGATTCTCTTGGCTCACCTCAAACTCAACCTATGACTAATGTGTAGCAGTCGGTCCTAACCCATAGTTTGGGAGCCAAATATCTGGTTGCACCAGGTTGCAGGGCACACAGATCGAATGTAGGCACACTGACTGATAGCTAGACAGACACAGATAGAGAGGCTGGTACACAGAAAGATGGATGGACAGACATGGATTGAGAGAGAGAGACAAACATAGATGTTTATACAGATAGACTGATACTGGTGGCCTGTGCTCTCTGTTTTAAAGGGAGAAAGGCCGGTGGGACCCCCTGGAGAGTATGGTCGCCCAGGGTACCCAGGCCCGGCGGGGAGACAGGGGCTGCAGGGAGAACCGGGTCAGGTCCTGGGCGCAGTGAAAGGGTGGCAGGGTCTCCCAGGAGATGCAGGCTTTGACGGTTTCCCTGGCACCCCTGGAGCTCCTGGTGTTCCAGGTAACTTACCTACCAACTTTTCTTCTTTCTTCTTCTTCCTCTTCTTTCTGTTCCCCCTCCTCATCCTCCTCCTCTTTTTTCTTCTCTTCTTCTTTTTCTTCTTCTCTTTAAATGTTTCAGTTGTTTAGCTGGTCATGTCCTACTGTTCAAGATACTGGCTGTATCTCCTGGTCCTATCCTGGTTCTATCACATTCATTCAGTTGCTTGGTAGAGATTAATATTTGTATTTCTTTTCTAAAACTACAGATATTAATTCATATCCAGTACTGCATAGACCATGTGGCCACAGTTTCCTCTCTAGATCTCAGGATTTCTTTGCATCATTCTCCTTAAAATCATGGTTGTGCCTTTAGATTCAGCTGTTCTGTGCTATGCTGTATGCAGATATCTGTAAGTACTGCGCTTTGAATGTATGTTTGTCTCTTGCTTGAGCTAACACTTGTCTGGTAAACTGTCCGGATCCCAATGTGGATCCTTCTTCTTCCCTCCCTCCCTCCCTCCTCCTTCCCTCCCCTCCACCTCCTCTCTCTCTCTCCCCCTCTCTCTCTCCCTCCCTTCCCTCCTCTCTCTCGCTCTCTCTCTCACCCCCTACCTCTCCCTCCCCTCCCCTCTCTCTTTCTCTCTCTCTCTCTCCCTCCCTCTCTTCCTCTCTCCCCCTCTCTCTCATTTGTGTGGCGTTAAAAGGAGGCTGTGTTCTGGCGGAAGGAAGCAGGAGACGAGAGAATGGAACAGGTATCTGCAATGGAGTCAAAAGAACTTACCGAAGCATGTCACCCTCTGTTTTCACCTTCACTCTGGCCCCCAACAGTGCTTTCCCACTATGATTTGGTTTACATTCAGTAACAGTTAACTAGGCGTTGGTGATATGACAAAAAAGATCATAGCATATTTTTTCCCACATATTTGGACAATAAACAGCAAGATAATTTTCGCTGGCAATTTGTATTCAGACATTGTTGTGCTTTGGACAATGGAGTACCAAGGCCATGCTTCTGTGTATGATAGAGATGTATCATGGCTTAAATAGTACTGATGATAATATTAACCTGAAATGTCGCCCACCACCATAGTTAACTTTGCTGAATGTGCAGTGATAAACAGTTATGAAGTTATGAGCATGTCATCTTGGGTTTTCGGGTGTTCCCTCTCAACTTTTAATACCCCCTGTTTGTAAGATTAATTCACATTTCATAGTTTATTTCACTTTTTGGTTAAACCACCTTTACTCACCCCAACACCTCTGAGTCCCTCACTATGCTGAGGCAGGATGTCGGCCGATCGACCAGCTACCACCTCACACCACTGGCTGTCATGCATCTCTTTGTATGGCATACTGTGTATGTGGAGTAAACCAAGGGCCTTGCTCAAAGAACCAGCAAACAGCAGAAGGAGAATGGGCTCAGTGCTGCAAGAAATACAAACTTACCTGGTTTCCCTTTGTCGGTGGTTAAAACTGCGCTCCTTGTGTTTGGGGTTTTTTAGGAGAGTGTGACCCGGTTCCAGGACCTGCTGGTGAGCCAGGGCTACCTGGCCCTGACGGTTACCATGGTTTCAAAGGTAACAGAATTTACAGTCACAAAGCTTCCCTATCAGAGGTAGAAAAAGATACAATGTATCATGTAGTGTGTCTCGTACATAGTGCATTGTATACTGTGTTTATACTTTTAAAGTCCATTACATCGTCTTGAGGAAACTTTACTTTTAAATGTCATTATTCTCAACCCATTCCCGTTTACTTTTCTTGACTTTCTTTACATTACATTATTCTCATGACCTTTACTCTAGTAGAAGAAAAATAATGTGTTGGTACTGTCTTACTCTGACCGTGGGTCATGTCCTGTTCTTGTGTTTTAGGCGCATCTGGTCCAAAGGGATTCCCAGGTCTGCCTGGGAAAGATGGATTCAGGGGCGAGGAGGGAATTCCTGGCACAGGTGGATCACCTGGGATACCAGGTAACAAAAACAAAGGGGCTGCAAGGAAAGACTTACCCTAAAACTTATGATATAAGCCCACAATGTCAATTGTATGGAAGATTGTATTTGAGGGGGAAGTGAGCAATGCAAAACTGGGGGGTTGGGGGCTATCAGCTGTCTCCAGGGCCACTCCAGAGGGCATGTTCTGAGTGGGCGACTGGCTGTGTTCAGGGAAGGTGCTGCAGATGGGAAGGGCCTAAACGCATGCTTCCTTTCCCAGGGTTCCCCGGGGTCCGCGGTGATGCCGGTCTGCCCGGCAGGAAGGGGAGTGCGGGTACCCTTGGTTTCCAGGGTCAGCCAGGGCTGAACGGAGGGGTGGGGCCGAAGGGTGCCCACGGGGAGGTGGTCGGAGCCTCCACCGGACCTCCTGGGGAGTCTGGTCCCCCTGGGGCTCAGGGTGTGAAAGGCTTCGCTGGAGATACAGGTCCAGCAGGATACCCAGGCTGGAGATACAGGTCCAGCAGGATACCCAGGTAGGAGAGAAACAGTTAAGACAGACAGACAGACAGACAGACAGACAGACAGATGTTGTGATGCTGTGGTGCACCTAAGAACCCTAAGGTTTGATGTTCTTTGTGGCAAACAGAGATGAGGCGGGCTGTGGTGCATCTGAGAACCCTACGATGTGTTCCTCTCCCCCTATCTCCCCTCCACAGGAATGGGCGGCATGCCTGGCATGATTGGCACCAAGGGTGAGCTGGGACCTGCAGGTCTGCGAGGGGAGCAAGGGGTACCTGGCCCACCTGGACTGTATGGCTTCCCAGGGCTCCCTGGAGAGTCTGGTCCTGCAGGACCTAATGGGGTCTATGGAGAGCCAGGTGTGGATGCATACCAAAATGGTTTCCAAAACTGGATCGCCGCAGTAATCCAGTTCCAGCAATCGATATCTTTAGGCTAATCTATTAGCATCTGCAAATGGTTGAATAATAGCCAGTGGTAGCTGTCATAGAAGTGACTGTAGCATCTCTACATAGTAATGGACACTAGTGAGTGTAAAGGCATAATAGACTTGAGCCAAGTCACATGCTGTCAACAGCATTTTGAATTTTGTTAGACTGTGTACGCCTGCTGTCCAAAGAAGAGCGGTAACTATGGAGGTAAAACGTCTGACGCATACCTGTTTCCCGGGCTTTCCCTCTGCAGGCCCTTCCGGCAACAGAGGAGACCAAGGTGACCCCGGCCCTCCTGGCCCCATTGGGTTGAAGGGGTCGCCTGGTGAGCCAGGTGGCGATGGCCAGAGGGGGAACCAGGGGGAGCAGGGTGACACAGGACCCCAAGGGCTGGGGGGCTTCCCCGGAGTTCCAGGACTGAAAGGTTCCTATCTCTGGTTGATGCTTTTTTCCCGTATGTTTGCATTATGTGGCATGTAATCATTCTAAGACACAGGGAGTTTTTTTATCTTTTTTTTTTTTATTCATTTCGGGTCATCACTACACTCCCAATGGAAAACCTGTGAAAACAGAAATTGTGAAGATAGACCAAGCAGAAAATGCAAAAAAAAAACTGATTAGTTTCTTTACCTGCCATTTGTGCCCAGGTGCAAGAGGGTCACCTGGGATGCCAGGATTTGTGGGCATGCCAGGTTTTCCGGGCAGACGAGGATTTGCAGGACAGAAAGGAGAACTGGGGTTTCCCGGTGCTCCAGGAGAGAAAGGTGGCTTGGGACGGCGGGGTGTGAAGGGTGAGTCAAATCAGCCCATTGTGGGATCATGGGATATGTAGTTTTATGTTTACATGTTCTCAAATCCTCTTCAGTCTACTTCATCCCCAGACTTGCTTTAAGTGCAAGTGTGACAGAATTTTGACTTACTTCCTCTGAAATGTGACAGAAATGTGACTTACCTCCTCTGAAGTGTGACAGAAACGTGACTTACTTCCTCTGCAGTTTTTTTATTTATTTTTTTTTTTACAAAATTTAAGTTTATTGTATTGCTAGCTTTTCCTTCATTATTTTAGTTTGTGCAGAAGTTCATGGTTCAAGGGTTGAGGCTTCTCTGAGGTGACACATACCTTTCTCTTCCCTTTGGTCTCCCAGGTGACCGAGGCCTTGTGGGGCCTCCAGGTGACAAACCAGATATTCCGCCTTACATGATGTTGGAGATGAAAGGGTCAAAGGGTGATCATGGGGTAGAAGGAGAACATGGCTTTACAGGACCACGGGGTGAGTCCACCAAACCCAAATTGCACCTTTATCCATGATTTCATTACATGGTAGAATGTTCCCTCGTTCTGAATGATCTGTGGCAGAATGTTCCCTCGTTCTGAATGTTCTGTGGCAGAATGTTCCCTCGGTCTGAATGTTCTGTGGCAGAATGTTCCCTCGTTCTGAATGATCTGTGGCAGAATGTTCCCTCGTTCTGAATGATCTGTGGCAGAATGTTCCCTCTTTCTGAATGATCTGTGGCAGAATGTTCCCTCGTTCTGAATGATCTGTGGCAGAATGTTCCCTTGTTCTGAGTGTTCTGTGGCAGAATGTTCCCTCGTTCTGAATGATCTGTGGCAGAATGTTCCCTCGGTCTGAATGATCTGTGGCAGAATGTTCCCTTGTTCTGAGTGTTCTGTGGCAGAATGTTCCCTTGTTCTGAGTGTTCTGTGGCAGAATGTTCCCTTGATCTGAATGATCTGTGGCAGAATGTTCCCTTGTTCCAAATGATCTGTGGCAGAATGTTCCCTTGATCTGAATGTTCTGTGGCAGAATGTTCCCTCGGTCTGAATGATCTGTGGCAGAATGTTCCCTTGTTCTGAGTGTTCTGTTGTTCTGCAGGGCCAAAGGGACACCTAGGCCTGCCAGGAAGGACAGGGACTGACGGAATGCCGGGCAAACCCAACAACGAGAAGGGCATTCAGGGCACCCATGGGGCAGAAGGGCTGCCCGGGCTGAAGGGAATGCCTGGTGTCCCCGGGTCACCTGGAATCCCGGGCTTTCCTGGGATGACAGGTGTAAAGGTGAGAGAGCACGCCTATGTCTAATATCGACCTTACAACGATGTCACAGTCAGGCTTCACACAGTCCTTGAAAATCCTTGAAAATGTGTATTCGCATCCCGTGAAGTTATGGAAAAATGAAGAAAAGTTGATCAAGAAAATCCATGGCTAGATTATTTCAAAAGAACTTACTGCAAGACAAATGCATCTATCTTTGTCTTCTTTCCTTTCAGTGCTTACTTTCTTTCAAGTCGAGCAATATTGGTGTTCTTATAGTGCTAACAAATTGGGCAGTCCACAGATTTGTACTACTGAATGTCATCTGTGTTTACCTTTGTAGTAAAGTGCCCTAAATGAATAACCATGCAAAAGTAGCTATATAGACAAAAATCAATGAACATCATACATTTATCTGTTAAATGTCAATGAAGAGTATTGGAAATATGAATCTGATAAATCACTGTACAGTGAGGTAGCTATATTCAGCCAATCACCGATGCCTTTTTATGTCACAGGGGCAGAAAGGTACACCTGGAGCCTATGGCCCCTCTGGGGATCCTGGTCTAAAGGGACGCAAAGGTATGACATATAAAAAACCAGAGAGAGAATTGTGCTTTCATGTGAGTTTATAGCCAACTGTAGTATGACTAAGAATCTTTACGTTGTCCCTATATAAGACAAAAATAAAATCAATAAAGACAGAAATGACCATATTATTGTAAATAAATGCAGTTGACCTCAGAAAACCAGCTGAAACAGGATATCTGTCTGGAGAACACACTTGTTTTGTTAAAATTTTGGGAGGCCTTGCCTTCTGTAAGTTTTCAGAGTAAATAACTGAAAGCTTACCTTTACAGGTGAGACTGGCCCCATCATTGACTTACCTGGATCCCCAGGTGAGAGGGGCAACCAAGGTTTCCTGGACTGCCAGGTGAGTTTCGTGGTCTTGCAACATCAGAATCAGGTGTGAATTTCTCCCAACTTCCACTGTCTGGGCTAGACCAGACTCGAGCCAACAGCTGAAACTGCCATTTCATTTTAATTCATTTTGCCACATGTGTATATATCATGTGATCATGTGTTGTCAAATTCAGTTCACAGATACTTATATCAGAACACATATATGCATGTGCTTTTGGACCTATGACTTGTGATTCACGTGTGAAATTAGTTTGATTTTTCCATTAAAAAATGTTTTAGCGGTCATGTGTCATGGATTGTATTGTACTTAAAATACAGACAGTACTGTTATTCTTACCCTGTACTGCAACTTATCAGCCTCTACTAGGCTAGTCATGCTAGTAACATTATTAGCATAAGGTGTTGCCAGGACAACTAGCCTTATACTCACTGTTCGCACACAGGGAGCAAAGGTTCAATCGGGGTTTGGGGAGACAGGGGCAGCTCCGGTTTCAACGGTATCGACGGCATGAAAGGGGTGAAAGGTCACCCTGGCTTTGGAGGGCAGCCAGGTAAGCAGCTATCTCCCGCTGAAATCGCATGGATGAACTCTAGCATCTCACTGCTTTCTGTTTTTTTTTTTCCTGTCGTTTTAAATAGCTAACAGCCAGTGATGATGTCTTATATGCTGTGTAAGCTGGCTCGGAGCTGCATTTCGGCTTACTGTGCTGCAGTTCCTGCATGTTAGGTTTGTGTTCTGTATGCCCTCAGTCATGCTGTTTTCCCAGTCCAGAGAAGGAGGAGCCACCCTGGATCTAACAGAGTTCAAGGTCTTGCACACGGGTGGCTGAGGCTGGTTTTTGTTGTTTGTTTACTGTCTGTGACCAGCGCACTATCACACTGTTCTCAGGGTCTGATGGACAGCAGGGATCCCCAGGACACCAGGGTCAGAAGGGGTGGCCTGGGACCCCCGGAGAGCCGGGCTCCAGCGGATTTCCTGGCCTCCCAGGGCAGAGAGGTAAAAGCACAACGGACCTTCCCATGTGTGGGTAACAGGCACAGGGAAGAGCTCACAGGAAGTCACCCCCAAATGGAGGTTCAAGCCCTAGTCCAGCCACAGCAAGTGCACCACTGCTGTTGGACCTCTGAGTAAGGCCCCCAACTCCACATTTCCCCCTGGGGGATTGGCCCCTGTTTAGCATAACCAATAAGTCACTTTGGGTAAAAGCAGCAGTTAAATGACTGTAATGTAAATTTGTTGGCTCTATTGCCATTTGATGCACAATGGCTCACCTGTAAGTGTGTGTGTGAGTTTACACTAAGTCAGAAAACAACAGGAGCAATCAGAGAAAAAAACAGTAAACCATTGAACCATGAACTCACTGCCATTACATCCACTTTTATGGTATCATTACTGTTATGATTCTCTCGGTGCAGAAGTTGTTATAAAGGTATTAATGTTATCATTGTCTTTACAGGTTTCCCTGGTCTAAAGGGAATCTTTGGTCTGGATGGGCTTAAGGGGCAGAAGGGTTTCCCTGGAGTCCCAGGTATCACCCATAGTTTTTATTTTTATTATTAAAAGTAGTAGTTTTTTGTTCATGTTGTCATAGCTCTTTTCATTTAGCTAAAATAAGTCACAGCCACCAACATCCTCAACATTCTGCTAAAATTGCCGCCCACATTTCCCCTGACCAGGTTCGGATAACTGGGGACTACCAGGTGACCCCGGAGCGAAAGGGGTGAAGGGAGAGGCCGGCATCCCCAGCACAGAGATTGGACTCCCAGGGCTGTTGGGCTCTAAGGGACCCCAGGGAGAAGCAGGTCGGTTGCCATGGCTACGGATGCTGATGGTGGGGGTCAGAACCTTAATGTGTGGTTCGCCTGCCTGGGTCATTTTCTGTCAGCTGACTCAATAATCACCTTTATAAATGATAATATTGTTTAAGCTATGCAAGGTGCTGAACAGAGCATGTTCTGAACAGAGGCTAATGTTGAAAATGGTTTTGGCTTTCTCTAACTGTGGGCACACCCCTACACAGGTGCTGCAGGTCCAGCTGGACCCCCAGGGTTTCAAGGACCCCCAGGGCTACAAGGAATATCAGATATACGGGGAGATTTTGGTGACCCTGGGTTTCCAGGAGCGAAAGGACATCAAGGTGGGGTAGAAATTGTTCTTTTGCTTTTTTAATGTCTCTTCTCTTTACAAGGTCACATTTACAAAAGATGTTAATGTACAAGTCAATGTAACACTCCCAAATGCAGTATGTTAAATAATCAAGCTAATACAATGAAAAAGATGATGAATGTCCATTAATACTACCAGGCAAAAATCTGTTCATCATATTTTTTCATACCTGATATAACTCAAATACAGTATGCAAAATCATAAATCTGATACAATAAGGGTATGAAAAAAGGTGTGAACTAGTTTCGTTCATATTACCTTTCAGATATCATACAGGCTGTAATGGTGGCCTAATTTAATTCAGTGCACTGTTTGTTGGACCATAGAAAACGGCAGTGCCAGTCACAAAGCAGTTTTACATAGACCCAGGGCTGGTGGCCCCTCAAAGCAAGCCTAGGGTGACAGGAAGTGATGTCATTGTGTGCTGTGTTCCGCAGGTTTCCCCGGGCCGCGGGGGGAGCCAGGCACACACTCGGCAGTCGGATTCAAGGGGGAAAAAGGCCTGCCGGGGCTTTTTGGGCAGGTGGGCTCAAAAGGAATCACAGGAGATCAGGGTCCACCTGGAATCCCGGGGCGGAATGGAATTTCTGGGAATAAAGGTAGGACTGACCCCAAAAAACAGCTGTGTGACCCTCAAAGCCTGTCTCACAACAGTCCCAGAGTGTGCAATAGAATGTTTTTTCTTGTTTTAACTTTATTGTTTAATTTTATTCATACAACCACTTTTCTATGCAACACGTGTATTAATATTCTACTGATTAACAAAGTTATATTTTAATACTGCCATATGTACATGAGCTTCAGAAATCTTTTGATGTACTGTTGTGGTCCTGTCCCAGGACATCAATAGGTAGGTAGTCTGAACATACTGCCTTCTGCAGGTGTGAAGGGAGAGCAAGGCATGATGGGAACTCCTGGTAGGGCTGGTTTCGTAGGAGACAGAGGACCTGTCGGTCCAAAAGGCAACACTGGATACCCAGGTATCACCTTCTTACCCACTTTGTAGCTTATTTACTGTCTGTCTCTCTATATGTCTGTCTTTCTGTTCAAGTCTAGGGGAAAAACTGCCATTGCATGTTTCTGTAAAGGACAATTGTTCTAATCTTTTTCTGTAATATAAGGTGGAAAATTTGGGACAGTTCTTAGTTTAACATCAGATAACGCTTCCTATTTCTAATGTCTGTTTGCTGGACTGTGGAAGAGAACCATGACTCATTCATGCAGTATGTGGAAAGTGTGGCATAGTGCTCAGGTTTTTCCCTTCTGTTTGCTTTTTTTGCTGCATTTTATGCCAGCCAGGTCAGGTACTGGAACCAAGAAAGGCATCATGAAAAAAGCACTGCAAGGCTGCTGCTTTTATATGTGTAGAGTGAAAAGTTGTTGCACAAATGCCAGTATGAAGTGGGTTCAGAGCGAATTGGTTTCATTATATAATGTGCGTTTCAATGTGAATCAATGTACTTGCAAAATGGGGTCCAGTGTATGAAGTGGATTCAGCAAGGAGTCCATTGTAAATGAGGGGAATTCAGCATTAATGGCTACTGTACTGTAAACTGAGTTATGAGGTGTACATATATGCTGTTTTGGGCATCACCTGTGTGTCTGGAATGATCCCCAATAGGTTTACCTGGTGTCACTGGGGATCAGGGGCCTAGAGCTCCTCCACCCACACTGCCTGGGGAGAGAGGCTCTCTTGGTCCTCGGGGAATCCGGGGGCCCGAAGGACGCCGTGGGGAGATCGGCCCCCAGGGGCCACCTGGAGACCCAGGTAGAGGAGCACCTGATGTATCATTCCTGGTTTTAGGCCTACCTGCTGTTTGTTACCCTGTGTATTAAAATATTGCCTTTTACCTGACAGGGTTCCAGGGACCTCAGGGGCAGAAGGGTATGCCAGGAGTGAGCGGTATCCCTGGGACGCCAGGTTACCGCGGAGACCTCGGGCAGGTCGGGCACCAGGGGCTCCAAGGCCTTGAAGGTAAGGGAAGGCTTGGGCCTAAATTATGACAGGGGTTTGGGTTGGTTTTCGGGTAAAATTACTCTCAGACATTTGCCCGGGAGCCGTGAGATGGGGTGTTCAAATCTCAGCATTTTTGAGAGGGGATTTTGAGAGTAGTTGCCACCTTCACCATAACAATACAGCAGTAGAGTAGCATAATGGTTGGGAAGCTGGGTCACCGTGGTTACAAGCAGGACACTGCCTTTGTAACCTTGAGTGAGGCATTGGATGAAACGACTGGACACTGTCAAAAAGCAAGTACTGACATCCCCCCCTTCGCCCCCCTTCGCCCCCCTCCGCCTCCTCAGGTACTCCAGGTCGCCCTGGGGTCCCGGGTATCCAAGGCATGCCAGGGCGCAGTGTCAGTGTGGGGTACCTGCTGGTGAAGCACAGCCAGTCACACCTGACCCCAATGTGCCCAGTGGGCATGACCAAGCTGTGGGACGGATACAGCCTGCTGTACTTTGAGGGCCAGGAGAAGGCCCACAACCAGGACCTGGGTGAGGCCCTGCATTGGACACTAACAATAATAATAATAATAATAATAAAGGCATATTAGAAAAGTAAAACGACAAAGAAGAATAATACAATTAAAATACACTCATAATAAAATTACTAATACTATTAAAATGAGAAAATTAGGTTAGTGTGATGAATTCAGATTCAGTGTCAAAATCATGTCTTAATGTTTGTCATAGTTAACAGCACAGCGGTATTTGGATATTGCCGAAGTATATTGTTACCGCAGGTGTATAAATGTTGAATGTTGTAAGTAACAAACATCACTTTTGAAAATCGGGTGTAGTGAATGTAAGTGTTAGCTTCCTATCTGACCTCTCGCTCCCGTGTCTGGATACACAGGCCTGGCCGGGTCCTGTCTCCCACGCTTTAGTACCATGCCCTTCCTTTACTGCAACCCCGGGGACATCTGCTACTACGCCAGCCGCAACGACAAATCCTATTGGCTGTCCACCACTGCCCCTATTCCCATGATGCCCGTGGAGGAGGAAGAGATCAAGCCCTACATCAGCCGCTGCTCTGTGTGCGAGGCGCCTTCCGTGGCCATCGCGGTGCATAGCCAGGACACCTCAATCCCACAATGCCCTGCGGGCTGGCGAAGCCTGTGGATCGGCTACTCTTTCCTGATGGTGAGACTCGTGTCTGATCCCCCCTCTGAACTCAGGTTAGGGACAAGGGAGGCAGGAGGAGGCCTCAGCTCCTCACAAGAAGGTGGGACTGAAAAAAGGAGGCCGAACTAACTCAAAACATTTTGAGACAGCAGGGAAATACCTCCAAAATTTTTACCAAAATTGCTACCAGAATTTGTTAGTGGGCAGGTAACCCTATTCTGTTCCAATTTTCAAAATAAGAGTTTTTTAAAAAAATGATTACTGAAAACTGAAAGCTGGGTCTTAGCAAGAGATCCAGTCTGAACATATATTGACGTCGTGCTAATTGTTACGTGTTTCCCCCTTCAGCATACAGCTGCGGGAGACGAGGGCGGTGGGCAGTCGCTGGTGTCGCCAGGCTCCTGCCTGGAGGACTTCCGCACCACGCCCTTCATCGAGTGCAACGGGGCCAAGGGCACCTGCCACTACTTCGCCAACAAGCACAGCTTCTGGCTCACCTCCATCGAGCGCTCCTTCCAGAGCTCACCGGCCTCAGAGACCCTGAAGGCCGGCCAGCACCTCTCCCGGATCAGCCGCTGTCAAGTCTGCATGAAGAACCTGTGAACCCCCCTGCCACACCCCCCACCCCCTTCCCACAACCCAAACCCACGCACCACCTGTCCCTGCACCCCCCAAAAAGAAATTTCCAACCAGCTAACACCAAACGTTCCCAGAACATTGGGGAAGGTTCTGGTCCGATACATCCCCCATTTGTGTGTGAGACGACATTTTTGAAGAGAACGTTCTCCAGATAATCTTAGCACATCCTGTTCTTACAAAACAAAAGACCTGCCAACATCACAGAGAAAAACATTCGGGGCAACTAGTGAGGGAACGTGTAGGAAAAAAGGACAAATGTACATGTTGAGAGCTTCCTAGGAATGTTCTGGTAACTTGAGATTGTTAGCTGGGCATCAGTCATCCGTAAAGCCCCCCCACCCATTTTGACTGGGGTTGAAGTGCTGCAGCCACAGGGTGCAGAGAAGTCAAGGCCCAGCGAGAGAGCAGACACAAGAGGTGTCAAACCAGAAAAAAAAACACACAAAAGGTTTTATGTATACACTTTATGTTCAAAATGGTGCTTATTTAATATAAATAATATATAAGTTATATAACTTATTACCTCAGCTATGTGTTTTAAACTCTCACTAACAATCCCGAGATTATACAGATCAACCAAAGATGCAAACATTTTATACACTGCTTCTAATGTGTTATCAATTTTTTTTTTTTTATAATATAGACTCAGCATTTATATCTTGTTTTCCAGTTCCACGAATGCTGTCCTATTTAGGATTGTAAATGATGTGTGTTTTGGAGGTCTGGAACGGAGATCGTATGCATTTGTAACACTAAGCGCCATTATTTTCAGTATTAATACTTTAGTTCTTCACAATTTACACATAATGCAGCAAGTCATGTTTGGTCACATGGAGTTAAAAAGAACAGGCAGTTCTGCTTCACCAAGATGTCTAAGACCGATGTTAGAAACTAACCTTTAAAGCATCACTGCGTTCAGCACACCAGGATGAAATAAGTAGTTGTGGGATTTTGGTTACAGCAACAGAAAATGCACTGAAAATCTCTTCTTTTTTTAATTTATCTGTGTTGATAACCTTTCACTAGTATAGAATCCTGTATTTTCAGTATAAAACAGTAATACAGCTAAAAGAAGTGATCACTTTAAATCAGGTCAAGCTATGCACAGCACACCAGCACACGTGAACATGTCTATCTGTAGAATACAAGTCTAAATATGATCCAGCGCTTCTGAAAGAAATGTAATCTCTTATGTGTACATGTGCTGATAAATCAGTGTTCTTTATCCGTTTCGTAAGGCTATTTGATGTAATTTACTGAAATGAGAGCCCTGTGAATCCCACCTCACTGTACAGGGATTGACTTACAGCTAAATAAATGTTTTTTTGTTTGTTTTGTAATCAGTCGCAAGGCTTGTTTGGTTTTTCCCTTCTCTTATGCATGCAGTGATGCATTTCTTCTTCTTTCTAATGTGCAGTGTAGCACTTAGAACACAACTATACCACTGATTCAATATCTGCATGGTACTGTGTGGCAGTCTCTTGGGGACTTGATCCATATAACCTGAAATCAAGAGACTGTTACACCATGCACAAGATTCAAGCACTAAAATAAAATAATGACTGAGCAGTTGCTATATGGATCAGGAAGACAGTGTGCACCAAGACAGTGTGTTTTGAGATTTCTCAGGCCCATTAAATGGAAAACACACTGTCTTGGTGCACACTGTCTTCCTGATAATGTTAAGCCATCCAAGTAGATCCCAGCACAAAACAAACATCACTATTGTCACTGAAAGATATTTTGTATCTGCAGTGTTCTGGAAGAGCAAGGTCTTTGCACGGGTTCACTTTGAGTGGTGCGATTATACAATAATCCTGGATACTTTAAAATGACTGAAGGAAATGTGTAAATGTCAAGACAATCATGACGAAACTGCATAAAATGCAACTAAAGTCTAACAGCTTTAAATTGAGAATCTTTATTTAATGTACAATCACAGGAAAAAATTTAAAATGTACATCTTAAATAGTTGTACCTATTTTACAATATAGATTTGATACAAAATACATGTAAAAAAAATCACAGTAAAAAAAGCAAGCAGAACACCAAACATGCATCACTGTTGAAAACAAAACAAAATGACAATACGAAATCTGCCTTATTAATAAAAATCAAACTCCAAAAACACAGGAAGATCAGGTTAATCAGTGTAGTCACTCAGATGATGGGCAACAACACACTCAATCATTCAATGCCTGAAGTGACGACTCACCCAACAGATTAAGTGACCTTTCCATCCTTCCTTGTGGAACTATAAACTTTCACAAACACTTCTGTGTTAATAATTTAAGACCCATCGACATCGTGACATAGCTTAAAAAAAAAAAAAAAAAACCCACTATTCTGTGCCACCATAGTGCAAATCTGAACCGTGTCATCGCTTGAATGCATTTCAGGTTTAGTGTCTCACGCATGGTTTGTTTTTCCAGCATCTTCTCTCCCAAAATGGCCTCTTAATCCAGCAGGCTTTGCTTTGGATTGCAGATGAGAGTGCAAAAATCAACACAAACACATGCAACAGAGAATCTCCAAGAAACATGTGCCAACAAGTTATGAGACAAGTGTCATACATTGAATCCTTAAGCACAGCACCCTGCCTTGGTCCTCTTTACGCCGTCACCATCTTCCAGGTCGACGGTGGGGGAGTCGCTGGCTGATTTCCTCCTGAGCATGGTGGGGAGGACCATGTCGAACAGCGTCTCGAACAGCAGGTCCACATTGTAGCCCGTCTTGGCGCTGGTCTCGAAGCACATCCTCTCGGCCGGAAGGCTGGCCTTCTCGTCCAGCAGCTTGTACCGCAGGATGCGGTTGTACAGCGCCATCGCGTCCTCCCGGTACACCTGCTTACGGATCGCAGGCTGAGCCGTGGGGGACGCAAAGGCCCGTGGCACCCCCTCTTTCCTCTCATCCTCGTCGTTGGCCTCTTGCTCTTCCTCGGACTCCATGACCAGCGCTTTGGTGTCAGTGAGGTCCGACTTGTTGCCCACGATGGCGAAAATGCAGTCGCTGTTGGCCGTGTCAGTCAGGGACAGGAACCGGTCCTCCAGCTCGGCTAGGCTCTGCCAGTTGGTGACGTCATAGGTAAGGATGACTGCAGCTGCACCCCTGCAGTACAGGGAACCCAGGCCATGAAATTGCTCCCGACCTGACAAACACAAATGCAAGAACACACAACTAATTTAATACAACAATGTGTACTATATCCTTTTATCTGAATACCGGTTTGAATAGTTTTTCAACCAATGCAGAAGAGGGCGCCAGAGAGAGAGAGGAAACTTGTGAGTTTGACCACCTCATCCCCTGTTTTTCCCTGGTGTGGCTGGCCAATGTAGACCTCAGGCTTTATACTTCAATGGCACACACTGGACTCAAAATAACGGCCTCAGGAGTCCTGCAACAACCCCTACCGCATTTTTAACATTCAATCAAAGATTTAACGATTTAATCTGCTTTTCATCTATTAAATAATAAATGTTAAAAGACAAATATGCATGTGCACTTTTTTAATGATGCAACCAAAGATCAGCATTGAATCTGATTGCCTTGGGTCACTAAGGCATAAGTTATGGCATAGAGAGGTTCAAAGCTGGAGCCCTTGAGGTTTAGGAGGATGTGAGAAAATGAGAATCACAGTAAGGCCAAGGTCATGACCTTGCAATCATGCAGCTGACAAATTCACTTTTAGAAAACTACAACAGGAAATGGCACCGCCTTAAAAAGCCACGGTCAGTGCAGCCACACAGCCAACTTCATCCTCTGTGTGACCAATCATCTACGATGCTCAGCGCTCCATGCAAAACAGATAAGAGGCGCTCTACCTATACCCCTGTCCATCTAAGACTCTGCCATGTGCGACTGTGAAGAGGATTCAAACAACATTAGAGAGTTCCGAGCCAACTCCTACTTTAAGATAGTTCTAGAACGCAACTTGACACAAGACATGAAACGCTGCAAACTCAGGGGATCTAACCCTTGAATGCAATTACAAGCTGATAACCCCCTGTGGAGAAAAGGGGTGTGGTGAATAAACTTGGTAAAATGTCCCTCCAATGCACACATATAGGCCTATACATACATACCCACACACAAATACATGCATACCCACACCCACACAGTAATTTTCCCAAAGGTGTTAAAAACACTTTTTGTATTTATTCACTCAGGCTACCTTACATCTAATATTAGGTTTTGGCTGAATGCTTCATAACATTCACCATCAAATGTGTGCAAAAGCACAGGATATCAGTACATACCTTTTCACAGCACAGTACAACAAACAACGGACATTTCCTGATAAGACACGAAAGATGAAAGATAAACACAGTTCATCCAGATCTGGGGAAACACACGTATGTACAGCCGGGGCTGGCGGGGCACAGAGAGGCCTTCAGTGAACAGGGCTGGCACTGTGCGCGGCTTTCATGTGACCAAGTGCTCGCGGGACCCTAACGTGACGGTCAGCTGAAATGACGACAGCTGAGCTGAGAACCACGGTAGCGAAACAAAGGGCAGGAACAGTGAATGTTCAAAGCAACAGTATGATTATTACACAATCTCCCCTCAACTTTCAGAATTACTCCATCACTAGCAAACGCCACACTGTTCATGCTTATATTTTTTACGGGTTCATTTGGAGGTTCCAGTCACAGGAAGTGAATCAGTTCTATTCTTGTCCTGATCTCAGACACTCAATCTCTGCCAGGCTCTGAAAAACATGCTGTGATTTTCTGGCACAAGACACCTGCAAGCTAATTTGTGATTTATGAGGGTGTATTTATTTGGCCCAGAACTTTGGTTTGCCGGTGCATAACTTTTACTGCGGACGAACCACAGCAGAAATGACTGCCTCTGAGCTGCTGCTTCAGATTGGAGTCTTTCATTCACAAGACTGTGTTTAGGCAGGAAGTAGAAACTGACCAATGGCATTATAACTACAGGCTTGAAAAGTGAGGGTACTTCTGCATTTGACTTCAACACAACTTTGCACTTCAGTTCATCCACATATAGTCAGTCTGCCTCCGCAGTCTTCTGAAATAACATGTACAATGTATTCTGTATTATTATTTTTCAGGTTTTTTTGCCTTTTCTCCAAATTTGGAATGCCCAAATGTATTCGCTATCTTCGCCATTAATCTGGTATACAAACTGCTGCTATCTTCGCCATTAATCTGGGACACAAACATGAGCAGTCTTTTCTGACACATGTCAGCCACCATTCTTTTCACAAGGTGATCAAACAGCTGAGTCTTGCTGAAGGGAATCATTGAACACTTCATGTGTAACTTTGTGCAGGCAGACTATAGGTGCTCACCCAACCAGCAGGGGTCACCGGTGAGCAAACAAAGATGGAATCCCTCCTGACAAAGCCCCTCCCACCCTATGTAATGCCAAGTACATGAGTGCCTGTAGTGATGCCAGCAATTCAACGAGGTTTCTGAGCAGCTCGGTCAGTAAAGACAAAGTTCAGACTATGAGTCTATGGTGATAGGTTCAGGACTCCACTATATCATGACTATGACCAGATAACCCGAGGACCACAGTAGCAGGAAATGGCAGAGGAGTAGGCAGAGTTTAAATCAGTGAGGGTTTACTGGTTTACCTCTTTCCCACAGAGCTAGGCTATGACTTTCCCTCCTTCTGCTAAACTCACACCACAGGGTGAGAAATTACAGTATTTTGTGAAATAAAAAAATGACTAAATGCAACTTCCTGGTTCTTGGAAACAGACAGCATATGAAAATGGACACAATTCATGAACCAGCTCCAGATTTTTCTCACATAAAATAATGCTTTCACTAGCTAGCTCCACTTGTACACTGGTGTGGTTGGATTTCTGACATGTTAACATATCCTCTCACACATATGTTAATGCATACTCTAACCTAGACAGTCCACAGAGTTTCACAGACATATTTTAAATTAATACATATGCAAAAATAATATCTTACAGTTTGGAATAATTTACAGCACAGAGAGTGGAAAGCAGGCTCTGACAATGCTGGATTAGGTCCAGGAGCAGGTGATGCAAGACAACCACATGATTTCTACTAAAATGGGAAAAAAACACCATCTTGGATGGCCGCAAGCCAAGACAACACACTTCTTCAACACCTTGTAGCTCTAGTAAGAGCGAGAATGAACGTTGCGCAATTTTGGAAAAGACGGGGCTTGTTCCAAAGTTGCTGACATGCCGTGTCACATTTCACCCACTTTGCCGTCATGGGAGGCCACCCCACCAACTGGCAAAGACACAGAAAGGCCAATTTCAGGGCCTGCTACTGGCCAAGCACATGATGGAAGATGTCCCTTGCACAACAATAGATCCGAGTCAGGTGCCTGAGGTCATTTGTGCGATGCGTAGTTTTAGTATGACATCAGCAACCATTAAAACGTGTTCAGCATTTAACAAAAAAAAGGATGACTGCTTTTCATGTTTCACAGCCTACCTTGGGAACTTAAAGAAAATGTACAATATGCAATTATGCAGATAGAACCATATCGAAATATAAAAACCATAGTTATATCAAGATGTTGCATTTTTCATTTTCAAACATCTTTAATGCTGTATGTGTTTACCAAACACTTGTTACATCTAGTTTTGCAGCGCACCAATGCTTAAGGCAGTCTCAGTCTGGTCAATTTAGGCCTACATGTAGCATTTTAGAATACCAAAAGCACTGGACATACTGGGCTTTCACAAGATGTGATTCAGTCTTGACTCAATCATGTCCAAATGAGGACCCTAATTTATGGTGAAGCAATGTGGAATATAAACTTTTGGATGTAACCATGGTTTGTCCAAACTGCTCAGCAACTAAAATTTCCAGTGATGCTTTCACAGTTCCCCAAAGCAAAGGGAACTGGGTAATATGACCCAAACATACCTCAAATTACTTAAAAACTAATAACCAGGTCACCATGTTCAACGCTTGTCATTTAGGCCTAAACAAGGAGTACGAGACAAATCTGCACCACAATTAAATATGAGCATATTAATTAAAAACATCAGCACATGGTTGACTCTGCTTTATATCAAATTCCTATACTCCTTGAAAACTGCAACACAATGCTGCATTGTTGTTAAACACGGTCAACAACTGCCATTATCCTGCATTTACACCATGTTAATCGGGCCACGTATCAGCACTGATTGGACCCACGTTAAGAACAACTCAGCCAGGGTATAGAAGGACCACACTGCCAGTCATGTGTTTTGCAATGGGATTACAAATTCGGGGCAATGGATATCGGTGTTATAAATTTTTCGCAGAATCGGTGTTTACTGAATCAGCGGAGATTAGACTGTCTGCGGTGATGTATAAACGGGTCACCTTGGACTGGGACACAACTCAAGTTAATGGTTACGGGATGATAAGGGGACTAGGGAAATAGAAGATAAATGCTGGTATTTACAAGAGAGTCACAGAGTCACAAGAGTTGATCAACAAAACAACGGCTGATTTTTTTTTTGTCACCTGACTTTGAGCAGTGATTTGAGTACGTTCAGTTTGAACCTGCTAAAATCACTGCTGATTGTTGCCAGAACTGTTATTACTCCCAGAAAGCAGGGAGGCCTACAGCATGACGGTCATCTTTCGCCACAGGTTGAACTCCTCAAGCTGTGAACACAATACAATTTTCAGATTGTACTCTATGCCACCCCTCCCCAAAGACTCCAGACATATTGACATTGCCTGAAGTGACTTCAGGCCTGCGAGGCAGGGGGGTCGAGGCGCACGGCGTCAGCATGAATCCATATGGTACCGATTGACAAATTAATCGATATTTCCCACAAGTTCAGTTTACTACTCACGGAGTACAGCGTTGTCGGTTTGTTTTCATGATTCAAGCCGGCACATTTCCAAGGAATACAATAGAGGCGGCCTTTCTGAGTAGGGGCGGTGTTTATGTAGAAACAGTATTGTGAAAATAGACTCACAACTACTTACTTAAAAAAAAAAATAAATAAAAAAATTATACAACAAATAAAGCCCCACATTTTACCTGCGGTGTCCCAGATGGAAATGTTGTATGGTCCCCACTGTTTCAAGTAGAACGCCCCTCCGACTGTGCTGATGGTATCTTTAAACTTTCTTTCCGTATACCTGTGCAGCAAAGACGTCTTTCCAACGTTCATATCCCCGAGGATGACCAACTTAACGTCAGGCTTTTTCATTTTAGGGTAGTCGGGCATGGCCCTTTGAACACGCCGCTTAGCTGTTCTAGACGGAGATGCGGCTACAATATCAATGTCAATACTGTACCTTCCTTTCATTTAAAAATAGACTATATTGTGGCTAAAATCGCACCTATTAAAGGTTCGGAAGACTATGAAACATGGTTTATTATCCTCTCCCTTTGCACAGTCCGAATGATAATGAAATAATAACCTCTATAACCAAGCCAGTCGGGTTACCTGGGCCGACAGCACACTAGAACGCCACTTCGCGGACTGAAGTTCACTCAGTTTCTGCTTGATAAAAGTAAACTCTGGAGTCGATGACGAAACAGGAAGTTGGTGAAAGAAAAAAACCGCTGCAAGCAGTCAAATTAAACTAGTGATTAATGACACTATTTAAACTATTATATAGCATTATATGTGACAGTACATACCTTTTCTTTGTTAAGGTAATGGGGACAAAGCATGATGTCTTTTTGTTTCAAATATCAATTTTATTTGTTGGTCTGGGTTGTGCAGTAACCTCTGCACGTGCTTTTTCTATGTTAGATTTATACCCCTCTCAAACAGCACTTCTTAAAAGAGACTCTCTCGCTCCCAGGTACCATCTTAGCAGAATTGTCATAAACCAGACAAGTATTATTTATAATTATTTACCCATTACTTTAGGAAGTGACATCATGTATTTGTAACTGTGCAAGAGACAGTGAATATAGAACGCATTAGAACAATCATGTGATGTAACCATATAATAAGATAATAAACCATTAACCTGTACTGGAAAGGTAGTGGAAACAACCATGTACTGTAGGGTAGCCACTGTTTATTTTCGCACGGCAGGAGTTTCATAGTGGGTGCATACTCTATACTTGTACGCCTCCAAAGATGTAGTATTTCTTTGTTTTTTTTTTCCAGTTTAAATGGGATAATGTAAATGACCACTTCTTCTGAACAGGGGACACACAAAAGCAATGTTCCTTAAACCAGTTGTACTTTTATTGTTTATTCATTTAGACAAGTATATAGAGAACACAAAACACACAGCTAACTTTGTTCTTTTGCGGCACTGGCTGAGCAGTCGTGCAAGGGCAACACATGAAAGTGAACGACTGACTATTTTTGTCATACTTCTGTATTTTCTGGATCTTGAGCGGCTTGTGCATGTTGAAAAACTGAGTTTTGAAAGAAAGTAAGTCACTGTGCGGCGATTTGCAAACCGCCGTGTGGTTAATTTGCACCACTAGAGGGCAGCACACAATCACTGGCTAATCTGTGTATCGTATGCTACCAGAGTTCACTGACAAGAAAACAGTGTCTGAGAATCTTGTAATGTGGTTATTTTAGCCAAGGAAAGTTGGGTCAGTTGAACAAAAACAAACCTGGGTGTAATGAAACCTTGTTATGTTTGAAAAATTCAGACGAATCAGACAAAATGGAAAGTAACCTTTGAACCATAATGAGAGCTGTGATTGGCTGCATTGCGTTATCTGTGAAGGGAATAGCAGTGTGGATTTCTTAAACGTCTAGCTTCCTGCTTTTGGGTCGGTTCTCGGTCCATTCTGGGAATTTGCCCTTATGATTCAAATAACCCGTGTCTGTTCTCTTGTAGCAGCAGTAACGCGCAGTCCATCTTTAGGTAAGAACTGCGTAAGATTCATTCCAATACAGTAAGCCCGTTTACTCCCGTCGAATACACGAAACCAAGAAGCGAGTGCCAAACATAATGCAATGGGGATCGGGTACCGTGGTCACTTGTCTTGTGACTGTCACAATTTCGATTGCTGTAACACTCTTCACTTTGAACGGGGAAGGTAAAGCTGCACCAACTGTGTATATTAGTTAGGTTATTAACTTGAGGTTTACGGTTTCAGCGGGTGTTGTAGCCTAAGCTATCTTGCTAGTTAAATTGCTTGCTCCATAGCTAGTATTGTAATGGGCATCTGTGTTGATAATATGTGGTGTAATATTGAGTGGAGATAGGTGAATGTGAACATAAAATAAGAATATTCATGTTGCTAATAATGCCAGATCAACCATTTATTTTTTGCATATTCACCATCCCTACCAATTGCTGCCAAGTTATTTTTCGAACATACTATCCATCAAAATCTGACACGGTTTTCCTGTATTTTTCTCGGGCTGCATAACGAGATCTCAAGGAAAAAATGTGTCTGATTGCTGCTGAAACCCAGGTTCTTTGAGCAGCGACCATAAGCAAAGAATGCCATGTATCTACATTTCAACGACAGGTCCACTGAGTGAACCAGACAGAGAATTGGCAGAGATGCAGCAAGCCTTCTGTTTTTTCCCATAGCAATATGAAGGCTATTTAAGGGAATGCCATCCCTTTGGAATTGCTCACCCTCCAAAACACAAAATACTTAAAATAATTTACTGGACCTTTAAGACCCAGCAGACATCTGTGTTCAACTCAACTGTAATCCCAATGATGTAGTACACTGAGCGCAAGTGACGTATTTGCGGCCCTCCGTACACAGGAGTTGTAAGCTGCTTTGCTGAGTCGGGTGGTAATCTTCATTGTAACAAAAGATGGACTGAAACGTCCCTGGCTGGATGCGTGTCGGTGACTTCGTGCATTGCCTCGTAACATGTTCTCCGATCAGACCGAGGCTGGACTCGGTGCGGGCAGATTCGTTTTCAGAGGCCTGATTCGGCCGAAGCACCACGAGTAGTGCGCCGGTATGCAAATGCAGGTGCTGCGACCGTGTTCGCTGTAACTTTGCCTGCTGCCTGCATTGGTGCGCTCGTCAGAGTCTCATTATTCTTGTTCGCTTGCTGCCAGTTCGATTCTGACTATTATGTTAGCAAATACGAGGGGATTCTTGTGGTCAGATTTGGAGACCAGAGCCTTGCTAGACATTTGGGGTGAGCAGGATGTGCAGACGGCGCTGGATGGAAACTTTCGGAACAGTCATGTTTACCGCGACGTAGCTTGCAGACTGGGAGAGATGGGCTTCGAGAGGACTCCAGAGCAGTGCAGGATACGCGTGAAGAGTTTGAAAAGGCAGTACTACCAGGCGAAGGAAGGCACGAAGAAAAACGGGCAGTACCACAAAATCTGCAAGTTTTACGACGAGATGGAGAGGATACTTAGCAACAGACCCCACATTGATCCCCAGGACATGATCGATAATGCTGCCATTGGGGACGAAACCATGGACGGCACCGAGGAGGAAGGTGAAGGAGTCGACAATCCACAGGAAGGTTATGTGGAGAGCACCGGGGAATGCTCCTATGCCGAACACCCTGTCAAGTTGGAGTACCCCTCCTTCCCCATCCCTGTGACAGTGGGAAACAGTAAGTACTGAACGTTTTCAAGTATACTTTGAATTCCATGCATGGCTTGTTGTTTAAAGTAGATTAGTAGAATTTTTTGTTTCCAATATGAAAATCAATGAATTATCCATTCCTACTAAATCTTATTGAACATTAAAATGTTTAATATGAAAGTATGAAAATCTAGCAGAAATTTAGTGTTAGAACTTTGTGGATCAATAATACTGCTTGGCTAGTTTTTTTAAATTATTTTTGTCATATTTACACTTTCTAATTGTCAGTTATGTGCTTTCAATAAACAATAAGTGGGCTTGCATTTATCCTGAGGTTAATAGGCTCAAATATGCAGAGCACCAAGCCGAGGGTGGGGGTTGGGGGGTTGTGCAGGTCAGAATTAGAATGCCCTGCTCGTTTTCATCTGTGTGGCTGCGTCATCAGGTGTGGGTGACCCATGCGGCTCTGTTTCCTCCCCCCCCCCCCACCCTTCAGGTACGGCGCCCAGACAGAACAACATCCAGAGCAGCGGGGGCCAGTCGGCAAGCAGGCCCAAGCGGTCCAAGAAGCGCTACACCAACCTGTCCCTGGACAAGCTAATGGAGAAGTTCCTGGAGCAGAGCATGGAGGCGGAGGAGAACTTCTACAAGTACGAGGAGCAGAGGCTGAGGGTGGAGGACAGGAGGCGGGAGGCGGAGCACTCCCGGGAGCTCCAGATGCTCCAGGTGCTTGGCCAGATGTTTGCCGGGATCAGCAGCCCAGCCGCCACCCCCGCGCCCCAGGCCTCAGCGCCGGCCCCGGGCCACGGCCCGATCCCGCACACCCCACACGCCCAGCAGATGGCGCCCTCCGCCACCCAGACGCACACCCTGCATAGTCACCACCGTCCAGGCGAGCACCTCGGCCGCGGCCTGGTGACCGCCCCAACCCATCCACTAGGTAGCGCTCTTCTCTCTCTAGCCCCTGGTTAGGAGGGGGGAGTAGCTACTGTTGCCATGGAGATTCCAAATGCATCCACCCTCTTTTCCACTCTCCCGCCCCAACCTCACTATTTATGCACTTACACACAGACACTCTATGTAATAGTGTACAAGGTTTTGTGGAATTCATTCACAAATTCATACTAAAATGGAGGAGAGAGTTGTCACACCTGCACAACGAGGGATTACTTGATTTAGGTAAATTTTTTTGTTAAGCCACATTGCACAGAGGGTCTATTTTTTTTTTTATCACACCAACGGTTGAGTTGGTGTTGTTGGTGTCTATGGGAGGAAGTGCAATCAGACCAGATTTGCTGTAGTGTATCTGCAGATGCCCTTAGACAGATACAGAATGTAAAGGAGCAGCGTGTGAGTTATGCATTTTGAAATGCGTCGGAGGGAGTCAAGAGGCGAGTTATGGTACCTGTTGGTTATGAGGCGTGAGGTGATGTATCTGAGGAAGGGGTGGAGACAAAGAGCCAGATGGGCCAATCATGATCCGGGAAGTGCAGGGTGTGACAATGCAGATGCTGGCAGGTGGCCGGAACCTGCACATCGTTATGGTGACGTCCTTTCTGGGACGCGAGGCAGCCAGATTCACGCGTTGTGTGCTTCTCTTGCAGTCATCGAGCGCTCGTTCTCCCTGGGCGGCGGGGGTGCCACACAGAGGAACATGGAGAACATACTCCCGCTGGTGAGAAACATCATCCCGCCCCTCACCCACAAAAAGCACAAGGGCCAGGATGGCCGTCGGCATCATCGGCGGGTGCCAAGAGTAAGTTGCCCATTTGCGCCATGAAAGTGCCATCCCATGCTCCATGAATATCCTCCTAAATTTACAAAAAAAAAAGTCAATTCTGTTAGAGATGCTTAAAGAACTACATTTATTTCATTGTGCATTTTTTGTTTTGCATCAAAGCCAGTCTAGGATCAGGATCTGCATTCTTTAAAAAGTCATTGGGGGTGGGGATTGAAAGAGGTGATCTTGGGACATTCATTTTCAGGGACGTTGAGGGCCCATTAATGTAGCTATATTGATTGGTCTGCAGCAGTGGTGACCTGGAGTACTGTATTTGTTATGGGACCTTGAGTTTTGGGGTAATGGGACCTTGAGAAGACCTTGGAAGTGTTGACATACAGGGTGTAGATAAAACAGTGGAAACACCAAATGAGGAAGAACTCCTGCTTTTAAGTAAGAGAATCTTGTTGGATATCCTATGGTATATGCAGCCATCACATTGGAGTCATTGGGTGTAGTTATTACCCTGTGTAACAAAGTCATGGTGCTGGAGTACAGCTGTTTTAGGCGAACAGGTGCACCCCATGATGCTGTTTCCTCAAGATTTCCCCATAAACACTGATATAAGGATTAAAGAGTGGTTATCATGAACGCCAGGACGACGTCAAACACATTCCATGGCCTCCCGAATCACAAAAACTGAGCATCATCCAAAAGTTATGTGAAGTTCCGGAACACCGTTTCACTCTAGAAACAGTTCAAAACTTGTATAGCAGCATTCCAAGAAGTACTGAAGCTCTTCTGAAGTTGAAAGGTCGCACAGCTCCCTATTAGGTAATACACATTCATGTACATTTGGTGTTTCCCTAATTTTGTCTAGCCCTTGCAGATCAGTGTGGGCGTCATTTAATATCCCTCGTTGTGATGTTATCCTGTCACACAGGGAGTGCGCTCTCTCACGTTAGCCTCGTAGCTGAAACATGGAGAGGAGCACAGGATACAGTGCTCATTACAGTCTCTCAGTTATGGAGGTCCATGCTGCTTTCTCCTTCTTGTGTTTGCTGTATAATGAGGATCAGCTTGTTACTGATCCTGTCTTGATTTCTGCCGTCTGAAAACACCCTAGGCAGGAACAGGCAGCCACTTGCTTCCTTTTAAGCTGTTGAAATTGTAAGTGGTGGCCAGTAAAAGACCGATAACAGTAATTGGAAACTTTTTATAACAAACATGTTACAGTTCTTATTTTGGAGCAAGCCAGAGGTGGAAAACACTGGTTTCTGAAAGCAGATGGAGTACCGTGTGTTTGTGTGACTCATGCACTAAACCAGATGATTCTAATTCATGCAGCTTTTCAGCCAGGTAGGGGGGCTAAATAGTTAGGTAAGGAATTCTACCTGTGGTTAAAGCTGAGCTATTAAAAATCATAATTGTTCTGCGATCTAAAGTAAGTAAGTAAGAAACACAAAAAGCAGTGATTTACAGGTTTCTGTCATTTGTTCAACTTGAAAATAGGCATTGAATATTTTTTATTGAGATTTTATAATTATTTTTTTTAATCATATTTTTCCTTGACAGATACACAGGTGCACCTTATTTCGCTGCCATCACAGCTCTCAAAGTGGTAAGCTTTCGACTCCGTTCTTGTCACATGCTCAGTTCACTTTTCTGCCTCGCCACGGTCCGGTGGTCATGTGGTGACGACGCTGCGTGTTTCCTCTCGTGTTCAGGGAGCGGATCTGTCTCATGTGTTCTGTACCAAAGACGCTGCCACCGTGATCAAGTCATACAGTCCTGAGCTGATCGTCCACCCGGTGCTGTAAGTCATGCCTCGGTGTCCGTATTATGTCATCTGACAGTGTTCACACCTCACTACAACCACCCCTCCCCCCAGCAATTCATGAGTCATGTTGCACAGTCCACTAGAAAGCAGTTTTAAATATCTATTTAAATAGCTGAACTATTTAACTTAAACTTGGAGCACTTTAAGGCCATTTTAGCATAGCAGAAGGTGTGGGTGTGTGTTTGAATCATCAGACCTGGATCCAACACATTTTTGAAAAATGGAACTTTTTAGATGCCTGTAAAAAAAAAAAAAAAAAAACACCTGGAAATTTTTATAAATATCTTCAGTGATGTTCCTAAGCAAAATCTATAGCATGAACAAAAAATGATGAAAATGGTTTGTTATGCAGAATAATTTTAGTCATGGGAATGAAACAGTATTTGAACCAGGTCTGGTGTGAATGAGGCAGGAGACCTACAGCGGACTGTCTTCCTTTGTTGTTTTTCTACTACTTCTTTTATCCTGATTAAATTTTTTTTTTTTTCCCCAAAAAAAATCCTGTCCTATAAATCCAGTGTGGGAAATTAATTTGGCAGAGCGTGCCCTGAACATTTAGACACGTTTTGTGTCTCTTTCCTCATTATAGTTGACTGTTGCGGAAAAGGGGAAGCGGTCTCTCGTCCTCTGTGTGTGTGTGTGTGTGTGTCACACACTCTCTCTCTCTCCACAGAGATAGCCCTAACGCAGTGGACGAGGTTGACAAGTGGCTCCCGAGGCTGCACAGCATTGTTGTCGGGCCCGGTTTAGGGCGAGACGATAAGCTTCTTAAAAACGCCAAGGCAAGTGGAACAGCAGCGGCCGCCCAGCACGCACACACCATTGTGTCCCGCTGCTCTCGCAGGCTGTTGGGGGGTGCGGGGGGGCACTCTGGGTTGACAGAATGGGTGGGGATTGGATTGGACCAGGGCTGCGGTTTCACCTTAATTGGAGATAACGTGTATTGACTAGTTTCTGGTAGCATGTTTGTATAAAGAGCAGCTTGGTTATATTTTGTAGATAACATTTTGTTAACAAAAGGAGAACACTTAATCATTTGTATCTGCATATTATCGATAATGTTGACTTTCTTTAAGCACCTCAAACAGGAGGGAAGTAAAATCATCTTTAAATTTTGCTTGTTTTAACGAGGGTCGTCTTTTATCATTTCAGGACATAATAGAGAAATCCAAAACGAGAGATATTCCCATAATTATCGACGCAGTGAGTATATTAGCCTCTGTAGGTTCTTTTATATGTCTTTGTTGTTATTTACAGAAGTGTTTCAGAGGCAATTGAATGTACCCATTATGTACTCCGTGTGTGTCTCTCTCTCGTAGGATGGACTCTGGCTCGTTGCCCAGCAACCGTCCATCATCCAGGGTTACCAGAAGGGCATCCTCACTCCCAATTTTATGGAGTTCAGTCGGCTGTATGAGGCAGTGGTGAGTGTAGGATTACGGTGCCCAAGGCTGATTTCCAAACTTTTACCCGCCGATAACCTCACAGTGCCACAGTCTGCTCCGACAAATCCATTGTACATTTTATATATATAATTTTTTCCCCAAAGCAACTTAAGGAAATAAAACGCTAAGCCCCGCACCGCATTGCAGCTATTACATTTCAATGCTGTTTTGACAGGACTGCGCAGTGTAGGATCTTGGTATGTGCGTGTCTGTGCGGGTGTGCACAGTCCTGTTAGTTTGGAGAAGGCAATGATTTATGCATCTCTGAGTAACTGGTGTGATGCATCTGTGTAAACGCACTTGTTATCAGTCACTGTGAAACTTCTTATCACCGAGCAAACGAAACGCCTGGTGGTCTGCTGTGTGAGTTCGTAGGCTCCTGCAGAGTCTGTGAAGGTGACACAGTCTGTGCTGGGCCCTTTATTTGTGCACTTTATCTCTACAGACACACCTCTGTGCACACCCCTGCTCTTAGGCATCTTGGACAAAAAAAAAAAAATAAAAATTGATTGATATGAGGTTTAGCTTTCTCATTGACCAGTGTATTACTTATCAAGTAGGATTTCAGTGTAAAATATGTGAAAACACAGCCCTTGACACACTGTGTGTGTGTGTGTGTGTGTGTGTGTGTGTAACAGCGGTCCCAACCAAAGCAGTACCATATGAGCCTGATGAACTCTCTGACCCCTCTCTGCTTTCAGCACCATGAGCCCCTGGACAGTAGAGACAATCAGAGGACCGCGGTGCAGCTGAGTGCAGCCATGGGCAACCTGACCGTGGTGCTGAAGGGGGAGGAGGATGTCATCACCGACGGCAACAAAGGTCAGGGGGTGGGGCCCAATCAAACACACTCAGTCCCTTTCAGAGCATATGCAGTTCAGTCAATGTTATTTAATTGGAAACATGTCTTTTGAAATGAATGTGATATTTTGGCACATGCCCCTAAAGACTATAGTCAGTTTTGACTGATTTACGAAGAGACATAGCAGTAGTAGTAGTGATGGTGTAATTGGGGGAGGTGTAAATAAATAATCAAATGTACACAGATAAATCCTCACTTTATGCAGGTTTGGCAATCAGGTATGACTCAAGGGTCAGACCATGCCGGATAACAAACAAATCTATGATTGTGTGATAAATGTGTCACCTATCATGACATTAACAGCTGAAGTAACCTCTCTCCTTTTGTGTGTTTGTGTTTGTGTGCGTCCACAGTGATCGTGTGTAGTCAGGAGGGCAGCGGGCGGCGGTGCGGGGGACAGGGTGACCTCCTGTCAGGATCTCTGGGGGTGCTGGCACACTGGGCCTTCAGTTCCCCTGTGGAGAACACAAAGAGGTAGGTGCACCCATCCAAAATGCCTCAGTGTGACCGATGCAAGGTTAATACACATGCATGCACACTCCAGGAGTCCACTGTGAACGCTGCACTGCTTTGACTGTCCTCCAGACATGGGGCAATGACGCAAGCAAGCACTGAGTCACTTGGTAGACGATTAAAAAAAAAAAAAAACAGAGGGGAAAAATATCCAATTAGATCAGTCAGGCAGAAACACAGGGCGGAGTGGGATTTGTATCGGATTTGAAGCACATATGAATGTGGTCCAAATCGGATTTGAAAAAATTGAATTCCATGTGACTTGCTGTTTAGATCTCAAGGAAAAGATCAAATACAAATCGGATTTGGGAGGGGGGGAAACAAATCTGATTTGAGCCACATCAAGCCAGCTGTCTCAGCCTTAGATTCTCACTGAGATAAGTACTCACCACACACACACAGGGGCAAACATCACTAAAAACCAAGGTGAAAGAGGTTACCACTCCAGAAACCAAGTTCTGCAGTAAAGACTGGCTATGGTGTGACAAACTGACCGTGGCTCCTCCCCCCAGCAGCATCACCCCTCCGCTGGTCGCCGCATACGGAGCGTGCACCCTCACCCGCCAGTGCAACCGACAGGCCTTTCACAAGCATGGCCGCGCCACCACCACCTCCGACATGATCCAGGAGATCGGCGGAGCCTTCAAGACGCTGTTTGAGAGCTGAGCCGGCGAACCGCAGGAGCAGTGGGGAGGGCGGAGACTTTGGCCTGCTGTCTGTAGCCACGGTAGTTCAGTAAGCTCCCTCCGATGCCGCCCCGCCGTGGCCGGGGTCCGGAGGGCGCGGAGCGGAAGTAGCCACACCTGAAATTGTTACACACTTTTCAAGACCCTTTAGCTGTAGACTTTCTAAACCTCACACAGAAAGAAACAGTAACAGAAATATATATATAAATATATAAATATATTTAGCTGGAGAACTGCAAAGGTTTCTTAACTGGAGCTAACCTGTATAGCAGAATCTACTTCAAATGATATTTTTGACATCGATTTAATCACTTGGCGATCAGTTAAGGGCTTCCTTTATGCTTTTTTTTTTAATTTACCAGAGGAAGCACTGTCTACTGTAACACTGAACCTGTTAAAAACACATTATTGTTCTTTATACACTGGAGTGACTGTTTGCGTTTCAGAGTGTTTCAAGTGCCTCATGCTTTTGCGATCAGTGGCAACTAGCATTACACAAGATTGAAAGTACATTCAAGTGCATTTGATCAACTCCAAAATAAGTTGTCAACATCTTTTGCCCCTTTTTATGTCTAGCATCACTGAATGAGTATTAGTCACTGGGTGTCACGTTTTGGGAGGTGTGGGGGGTACATGCCCCCGTACCCAGCCGTGACTCAAAACGTTCTGGCCAGATCTAGTCTTCCGCACCAGACACAAGCAAGCTTTGAGTGATTGGAAGGCCAGCAGCACAAAGCCCATGGAATTATGGGTAATTCCTTCCAGTCCATACGATTCAGCCATGACAATCATACTGTTAAACCTTTGCAGTTGTCCAATGCGCAAACAAAACAATGACATGTAAATGAAGTAATGTAGCACTGTGTACCATGATTTCTCCATTTTTTTTGTTAACCCTTAACCTGACAATATTAAAGGAGTTTTGAAAAATGCTTTGTAAATGTTCTTTTTGATTCCATTTCACTATTTCCTGTACATGTGTCCAGATTTAGGATGTGAGCTTTGTTGGTTATCTTGGTATGGTAGGGCAACTTGAGATATTCAGAAACCAATGAAAATGCAACCAAATTTAGTGGATTTTGTACTTTCGCATCCCCCAGTTAGCATCTTTTGGCTGCAGTCCAACCTAGCCCATGAGAATATGCTTTCAACAGCAGTAATTTAAAGACTGTACATTTTTAAGAACCTCCTGGCGGTGCATACTGATTTCTAGGCTGCTTTTCCTTCTGTACTGCAGATGTTAGGAAGGGCAAACCATAATGCAGTAGTTTGCTTCCAAACAGAATAAGACCCTCTCTTCCTTATCTGTTGTGACCTCTGCTTCATTAGTTTATGCACCCTGGTGCGTTTATGTAACGTTTTTGTGTCAGGTGGCTTTCAGACATGGATGGATGGGTTTTATTTTTCAATCCAAGTAAGCCAGCCCTCTAACTTTGCTTCATTTGCTTTTTCTGGACTAGCACACCAGGAACAGTGCTTGAGGTAGTTTATACAGGGTGTTCTCACACTGGCTCTAGATTGACTGTTGTTCCATGAAGCAGCTGGTGAGAAAGCAGCCAATGTTGAATCCCAAGGTTGTTTACACATGCCTGAAGGACAAGTATGAGGAGACGGTATCATTGGCTCATTGTTTGGCATTAATTTGCTTGAACTTCAATGACTTTGGAAAAATTGTAGGTCAAATGATTAGTTTACCCAACACTGACATGTGCCACTAAAAATATAATTCAAGCACGATGTAAAAACGCACATCACATCATATCCTGCATTCTCAAGAATCTCCTCATGCAGGCAGCGTGTCTCCGCCCAGGGGGTGGGAGGGGCACACTCCAGGCCTCCTACCTGATGGAACTCCCTGTGGTACCCGAATTACGATTCGCCACGCTCACCGTGTGATCTTTCGCGCGGTTGTCCTTGGTGACCGTCCCAGCGGAGCGCTTGGTCAGCAAGCAACAGAGGCACAGGCGGTGATCGAAAGGGACAGCCAGAGTCATACATCCAACCACCTCTCCTTCACCAGCACAGCTAATCCAAATAGGCTGAGTTTGGACAGCAAGCCTGAAAGGGACTCAAATCTGATTTCTTTCTACCTACATCCAATTTGTATCTGATCTTTTCCTTGAGGTCCATACAGAAGAGTTACATTGAATACGATTTCATTTCTAAATCCGATTTGGACCACCTTGGGCCAAATCTGATACATATCCAATTTCTACTCGAGTCACTTGTGCTTGACTGATCAAATTTAATTTTTTTTTGTTTGCCCCAAAAGCGATTTTTGTTTTCCATCTCACACAACACAGCACTGACTTACAATTTGGCTCAGAAATTACCAGAACCCCTAATAAACTCAGACAGAAAATGATGATTAAAAAAAAGAAATAATGAGCTCAATTTTATGCTCAAAAATATGGGAAACTACATTCTTTTATTCTACTGCAGCTGCTCCTAAATGAAGATTTGCACCCCTGTTTTAGCGCTTGGTGCAGTCTCCCCTGCCAAGCTTAATGGCACTGAGCCTCTTCTTATAATGCTGGAGAACACACTGGGAGGAATCTTGGATCTTTCAGGATCCTCCATGTCCTCAGACCTATTCTTCTGGACTGGATTATTTTCTACATTTTTTTTTTTTTAAGAATGATAACTAGAATAAAAAAAATATTGGTTTGCCACCTACAATTACAGGCTTAGCTTGTCTGAAAACAATTTCAGACAATCAGGTCACTTGTAAAGTACTGTGTGAACCCGCCACCCCAAAAAGAATGGATTTTAAAAGCAAACCGGATTTAAGCATTAAGGAGCTAGCGTCGAATCACAGACATGAAGTCCTGCAAGCCAATCACAAGGTGTGACAGAATCAGAATTGCACCAGTATCAGCTAACTGGTGGGTTTCAACACCATCTGTGGCTTTGCAGGTCCTAATTACAGCTTCCAATATAAAACATCAAAACCTCCAGGAGGAAGAAAATTTTTAATTGCATATTGATGACTCAGATCCCATGAGGCCTTTTGGTGATGTGATGAACACAAGCAACAATGTAAAACAAATTAATTTTTTTTCTCAGGCACGCCAATCACTGAAATCAACCCACTTTGTGAAAAAAAAAAAAAAAAAACAACATATATAAAATTACCACAAGCAAATGTCAATTCCTGAACTCCTTTACAAAATAAATTAAGTGGCAACACAGTGAAACTGCATGCGGAAAATTCAATCCGGCGAGTGTTCCTAAATTCTGCTGCTCCGTTATTTCTCACGCCTGATGATGAGTCCAACGATTTCTTAGAATCACTGTCCAGATGCAGAGAGGAGGAGATGCCAATCAAGACAGAAGCGCTGATGAAACGGACTACATCCAGCTGCTTCACAAAATCACAAGCTCCTTCACTCAAAGGACTTTTCCCCCAATTCATATTATCATGGCATTTTTTTCATTTTTAAAATCTTAAATCTTGTATAAGCATGAAGGCTTTGGTGTTGTTAACTGTGGCTCAGCAGTACTGACAAGCTTTGTTCATAGTGTCATGCTACAAGTCCCAGCCCTGTAGCTTTGTCCTCTTCAAGCCGACAGCAGTCTCAGTCCCAGAGCGATTCACTCACGGTTCCTTTTCCCCAGAGTCCTCCTTCTCGGAGCCGGCCCTCTGTCTGGTTATCTCCCATGTAGAGTTGGTTCCCCGATCCTGGAATGATAACACCACCGACCTTTAGGGGGCACTGCAACCTTTCAACACTCCCCGGTGGTGTTCAATACCGTACCTAAGCCACCAATACACTGAGTTAAAGTTGATTTCAAGGTCCTGAACTCAATTTCAAAAACCTTGGGGAAATGCGCAGTAGGCTAAATCGCAAACGTTGCAGGCCATCAGTAAAGCAGTAAAAATGAAAATGGCCTCGATATTCTAGAAAATGAATCCAGCATCAGCTCTTTCAACCCCAAAGAAAACTCCAACCATTTTGGTCCACAATAAGTTTTTATGGACACCATTTACATAAAAATGGAAGTGAAACTTCTCAACAATGATTTCCAAGGTCTCTCCACAAAAAAAAAAACCAAAGCACTGAACCTCTGCCAAATCCTTATTTTTAAGGACTTTCAAGTCCTTGATTTTATTGTCCTAAATCTGAGGATTTACAGGTTTTCAAGGATCTAGCATGCACCCCCACACACACACACACACGCAATGCAGCATCCTCTCTTTCCAGGAAGATAGCCGTGTTTTCCCCTCATTCAGCGCAGACGGGCCGAGGCTCCTGATCAGCCTCATCCCTCATCTACAGTGTAAACAGTAACTGGAGTAATCCAGGATTAGGGAGGTGGAGAGGAGAGCTGGGCAGAGTGACTGGGCAGGGTGGGGGCGTGGGGTGCGGCTGCCATCATTCAGCATCTGGTGTGTGCATGAGGCGGGGTGTGGGGATGGGGGGCAGACTGGGCTAGGAGGCCTTGGGTCTGCTCAGGACAGGGTCCCAAGGTTTAAAAGTGCAGGGAAGATAAATGAGAGGTCACATTGGACACACTCTAATAGACCGCATACTTGGTCCCAAGAGGCAAGTGGTTTATTTTGCATGCATGTTAAAACGATGTTGTCTTGATATTCTGATTATGAGCTGCTTGTGTACAGCAGTAATTCTAAACCCCAGGACTGGGGACACAATGTGTGCTGATTGTCATTCCTTATGAGCTCTTAATTAGTTTGATTCATTAGCTTAATTAGGCTTGAATAAGCAGATAATTGGACACTCATCTAAGTCTGACATCACCTAATGAATGCTTGTCTCTTGTTAGTATTGTCGGACTAAGACTTAATGAACCCAAAATGGCTCAAGCTGTCATGTGCTGTCAATCACTAACAAGCATCAATAAAAGACTGAGAATAAAACAGAGTGTAAGTACTAACCATGATCCATGATTAAATTATGAGAGAGATGGCCCTCCCTTTTTTGTTCATGATGACGTTGCAGTGCATGTAAACAACCACTGGGGGGTGCTGTGAAGCTGATGATCACCCTATCTGTGGTCCTCACTGTCCAGCTCATGATTTTAGACACACCACAGCAAAGTAGCTCCAAAAAATCCACTCAAAAACAGGCTGCTCACAGTAATGACTTGCCACACTCTTAGTTTAAAATGGAAAAGACTTTTCGTGGTCTAATCACAAAATACAGATTTTCAGAGCCTGTATATCTGTAAGGGCTAATAATATTTTGCTTGGAGGATATTATCTCCTCTGCTGTCAAAAAGAGCAGACTGCGGATGTGAATGCTAATCATACACCCAAAACTTCTGCAATTTTGGCTCTGGAAATCAGCATTTCCTGATGAATCCATTTAAAATCAGGAGTGATCATGTCCCTGTGCACTCCACTCCTGACAGGGAGGAAGGGAGGCGGGGCTGACCTTGACATGGACCCCCAGCGGTGCCAGGTCCTTTCGGATGGTGTCACAGGCTTTGAGCAGAGGCTGGCGGTCTGGGCGGGGCCGTGGGCGGATCGGGGTGCCTCCCGTGGGGGTGGGGTCTTCGGGTGAGAGCGCGAAAGCACGCACCTCGCTGCGGAACCTCACCAGCTGCTCCACCACGTTCTCCAGGGTTCCGGAAGAATCCTGCGTCTGCCCCACCTGCGGCCCATAGAGGGGGGGGAGGGGAGGGAGGTGAGAGCAGAGCAGGCGGAGCAATGAAGCACTCTCGCAAAGGAAAATCAGAGTAAAGAGTATTACCTATTCCTCTGGAGGCAGGAGGCCTAATATGTATTTTGAAGGAGGTGAAAAGTGCATGAGCCAGTGAGTTTATCCTAAATAAAAAGAGCTGGGGATATAAGTAGCTTACTAATGGAAGAAAAGTTTTATGCAGCTCTTTTCCCCCGTAATCTTGAAATGTGTGTGTCCATACATATGTATGTATTTGCAAATATTACATCACAAATTACAGAGTGTGTGTGCATGCACAAGTGTGCTTGAGTGTGTGAGTGTGTATGTTTGTTACTGTGTTTCTGTACCTGTGCATGTATGCATGTGCGTTTGTGTGCGTGTGGCCTTTTCCTCTGACCTCTCGGTCCAGCATGCTAATGCCCATGATATCCAGGAAGCCCCAGATGTAGGAGAGAATGGCCCCAAACACTGCTGGGCTCCTAGGAGACCCGTCATCCTGAGAGAGGAGAACACAGGTGAGAAATCACTGTCTAAATTGCTTAGTAGTATAGTTAGTATAGTTCCTTTTTTACCCACCCCCCACATTTAATTTACTAACCCAATAGATCATAATAAACAATATATAATAATGCAGGTATGCGTCTCTTAACGTCCACAATGCGTTCTGTGAGATAGGACCTTATGTGATTTGGACGTTGTTTGGCTGAAATACAGTACTATATGTGTATATAATATGGTGTATATTATATATACACATACAGTACTGGCAAGGTAAAATATGGGTTAAAAAGGTTAGATCTGCTACGTCCCATTCTCCGATCCGGATTTCTGAACTCTATTATAACCTTATTGTTTGAACTTGAAAGTGTTTTAACTTTCAGTACAGGTGCATGGCATGGGCACCTGGAGGCTAAGAACAAAAATATCCAGAATTACAAAAATGACCTGTAAAATTATTGGGAAAGAGCATAAACAGCTGGGATGTATATATAAAATGCAGGTGAAACAAAGAGCCCAACAAATTGTGGATGATCCTGATCACCCTTTTTTTACAGAATTCATAAAGCTGTCCTTGGGAAGACGCTATAGAACCGCGACAGCAACCAAGAACATTTACAAAAAAGCCTTTCATACCAAATGCAATAACTTTGCAAAATTCGTAAACGGCATTTACGCTGGAATCATGTCTATCATCGTTGTCTGTACTGTGCATGCTGTGTTATTTATCATGGTATTTATTTTGATTTACTGTGATGTGTTTAACCAATCAGTGAAGCCGAACGGGAATTTCCATAATTGTGCGAATGGATGTTATGCGGCACATACCTGTACTACAAAAAGTGATGGGAGCTCTTTGAGGGATTTGCTGAAACGGATTTAACTGAAGCAACAGTGGTCGGTATGCACTGCGGCACACTGAAGACTGGCCACAGCAAAACGGTCTCTGTGCAAGCAGCTTAAAAACCACTCTAAACACTGAGCCCCGGATCCCAGGGCGAATATCCAAAAAGCATGCCCGACAGGCCCTCCCCAGTGGACCTGATCCTCACTCTGAGCAGACAGCTGCCATTCCAGGGGCTTACTGTCTTAATGGGTTACCTTGGTAACGGCCTGAAGCTGACGGTTGCCTTGGTGAACGAGGCTCATGATGGCGTCGATGGCCCTCGGCGTGTCAAAGTCATCTGCCAGCGCAGCTTCGATGCTGCTCTGCGTGGCGGTTAACCTTGGGGAATACAAAGAGAGCGGCGTTTCAGAGAGACGGACAGAGATGGAGAGGGAGGGAGAGCGAGGGGGAGAGAGCTATTCAGAACAGGCTCCGGAATCGACTTCTCATCTTTGCCCTGATGTTCTTAAATATTAAGGAACAAAATTACTGAAGCAGAAAGAATTGCTGAAGCAGCACCAATGGTTCAACTTCAGGTCAAGTACGTTCCTGCGTTCCAGAGCCCTTTCTGCATTCTAGAGTGCTTCCAACATTCCAAATTCCATTCTGTATTAAAATTCAGTGCTGGAAAATGTAAAGTCATCCTGATTTCAGAGTAAAACAATTCAGCTCACAGAAATTAAAGGACAAGTTAATCTACTGACAGAAATAAATCACTTTTGCTAAAGATAAAGAAATACACAAACAGGTAAAAATTTGAGTGTCGTGTTAAACAGGAAAACCTCAACCATGCTAATTAAAATGCACTGGCGATTTCAAATCTGATTAAGTGTTTGGACAGCCAAGCATAACAGTGACAACCAACGCTCAATTAAACAATTACACAGGCGAACAGCACAAGACCTGAACGCCATCAGTCTCCAAGCAGTGCCGGGCAGCGCACAAGCTGTCACCTCCCTATCTCCTCAGCAGCAGCTCTGAGGCTCACAAATAAACTTCACACAGACATGGCATGCGACCCAATTGGGACTCTCACTGCTTTAACACTTCAAGTTTTAGCACCTTGTTGCTGTTTTTTAATTTGTAGTTCCAACATTCAGTGGAATTGCAGATTGATTTGGAATGGTGACAAGGCCAGATTTGCAGAACTACATCACAGTTGTCCATTACAGTTTCTCCATGCTAATTACTGGAAAATAACCTACACACCCTTTGACCAATCAGAATCACTTTTTTAACTGAGCAACCAATCAAATACCTCCTACCTTTCCCACAGCAGCCCCTCCTCCACCTCCTGGCACAGCAGTTGTCCCTTCATGTAGGCCTCCGCGTTGTGGGCGAAGGCCGAGATGGAGGCCAGAGAACTCCGAGCTTCATTCATACTGGCGTGGCTGTACTCAATCCCTGGAAGGAAGGCCGCGTTACACGAGCCAGCTTAACACCCAAAAACACAGTCTGGTGCAGACCAAAGAAGAGCACACGTGTGGTGTTTTAAAATGAAAGAGTACCTGATCTGTATTTGGTCAAAAGGCAGAACATTCGGAATTCATTGGCAGTGTAGGACTGCAGGAAGTCCTATTGGTAAAAAAAGTGGAGTCATTTTATATATAATCTTGTGTGGCATTTTCATAAGGCAATGAACAGAGTACACATTTCAAAGGGAATTTATTAAGCATAAAACCCAAGGTCAACGAGGCAAAATCTTGCAAAATATTCCCAGACCTGCAGTAAAGAGAACTGTTGTAAAATTTAAAATGAAACTACTTTCAGTTTCAGGAAAAGGTTTCAGACAGCCACACAGACCTAAAAAAAGTCCCTACGGCCTCTTGCCTTTTCTTTCTCTGTCATTTATACATGTTTATTACCTATTTCCTATGGCCTCAGATACTGTTCAGTATGGCTGGAAATTTAAAATAAGTTTTAAAGTTTCTGGGTAATGCATGTTAAAAACCTAACTGCCCTCAGATTCATCCCCACTCTAAATCAATACAACTATTGTTTTTATTATGCCTTGCTGTACATCACTACCAGTTATCTAGTTGTTATGTTTGTTGCACTGAAACTAATGTAAAATGAGTATTTCCATGTATAATTTTCCTCTTCTGACACTAGAGGGCAGGCTTGTAATAACATGCAATTGTTCACTTTTTTCTGACTAAACAAAAGTTTATTCTAAACAAACCTTACACTTGAACATGTTTTTGCATGAATTTTGAAAGAAAACAATATAAAAAGTGATCAGTACAATGAAAGCACATGGAATAAATAAAAAGGTATTACCTTTATGGTAATATAGTTTTTCAAAGATTTTGACATCTTCTCTGCGCTGCCTTTTAAGTGCAGATGTCCTGTAAAAACAAACACAAAAACACACACACACAGAGTAAATGACTTAAGAGACAGCCTGATACATTTCAGTATGCACGTGTACATGAAGACATGGTGTGACACCATATAAACACTCGTGTGATACTGCAGATCATCCACATGGAAACATTCCCATGAATGCCAGAAATAATATGTTTGGAAAAATTGAGAAGGGACATTAAGGGCCTACAGCCAACTACCCATAGTTCCATTCACACGGTGCTCTTTTCTTACCAGCTCTGGAAAGTGCACTCCCTCGTGAATTCACAAGTCTGGAAAATTTCCTTAAATTACCCTGGAGAATTCACTGGGCATTTTACCTACTGCTCCTTGGTATATAAGGAACCCCTCGGCCTCTTGGTTAGTTTCCCATGGTTCAAGACTATAGGTCAGTTTTGAAGCTGTTTACTTGGAAAACAGTATCCAAATTTAACATAAACATTTGGAAAACTTTGAATAAGTGAAATGGAAACAACAGATGGTTATGGTGGTAATGTTTGTTGATTCATGTTTACTGCTGAGTGCATTAACTGAACCCCATTTTTTCCTCTTCATTTATAATGACACACAGTTCCACATGTGGGCAAGATTCAAAATGATTATCCATCAACCGAACCTGGTCATTAACATTTTTTATCCCCAAGAAATAGGACTTCATTGTGGAATTTTATTACAGTCATGAACTTTGTTTAACTAACAGTGTCTTTAACCTACAACAAACTTTCCTGCCTTCCACACAGAAATTCTAGAAAAAAAATGAATGTAAGTCTCATGGATTGTGTTTGCTGAGTTTTTGATTTTGACACAGGTTCTCTTGGCCTCATAATTCTAACTGAAGAAACGTTATATTGCCAGCTTTGGCTTTGTGAGGGAAAAAAAAATCACTGGATTGTGACTAAATCTGAACTGATTTACAGTATGATGCCGATGCCAGCACAGCAGAGGTCTCCTGCTTTTGTTTAGGCTGTGACATGTCACACAACCCTGCTGCTTCGGTGGCAGACCGTACGGGTTTGGCTTTGGGTTGTGAAACCATCCTAACCCTGCCTCGCTTTGTACAGCACAGCACTGCTGAAGAGGTCACATCTGAACCAATTAAGGGCACCTGCAATGCAGCACCTCCGAGAAGCAGGTAGAGACTCACAGCTGACTGCATCTTTCAGCACCCGATACAGCACTATCACAGCGATCCGACAGCAGTCACAGTTCACACTGTGATTACTAAGTGTGATCACATTATTAAATTACACGGCTGCATTAAAACGTGACTAAAATTTTACCTTTTTCCCTGTCCTCAACTTCCTCTTAACTTCAAACCAAGTGGAGTCAAGAAAAAATGACAGGGACCACATTAAGGGGTAACTGTAAAGATTCTGAAGTCAGCCGGGTCAGAATGCCAGGTAAAATACATAGGATTTCCAAAAAAAAATTCCTCTTATGAATAGTGTTTATGATGTGTACAGACATAAAAATACTGCACATAGGATACAAGCAGCTTTCTACTTGCTTAAGCCCTGCAATGACCTGTCCTCACCAGTTAGAGACATCATCCCCATGGTCACAGGTCAAAGGTCAAATGCTACTGTGAGGGGACCCAAAACATCTGCCTCCTCCATTACATTTTCTTTCCTCTTTTATCAATGTTCTCACAGTGCTCAGGTTACATTAAAATGCCTTGATTAAGCTTGTGATTGATTCTGCATTACTGAGCTAAGTGACAGGGTACAAAAAGAGACCAGGTATGGAAAAATACACACAGGAAACTGTAACTGGCATGAAATCAAAGACTAAAGGCTTGCTTTTTTTTCCTCTTGTTCCAATATGATATTTTAAGCAGAAGTACGTCATAAGATACCAGACATGAGACAGACAGAATCGAATGGAATTGGAATGAGACTGGGCCCTTGGAAAGCAGGAGGGGATTTGAGTGGATAAATATCAGCCAGTGAAACCTTTCACACAGGCACAAATGACTGGCTTGATGTGAAAGATGTAATCTCCGTTCAGACTTTCTCCCTCTTAGTCTCTCACTCTATGGCCTAGACAAAAGCTGCCACATTTCTTATCTTAGCACACCTCACTCATTTTGCCAGCTGAATTACTTTACCACATGAAGAAAAAAATGACTCTGTATGATAACCAAAATGCAAGAACTGAGAACGCCCCCCCCCACCCCACTCACACCCCAACACCCAAATGACACATGGGATAAGAGGTGCTGATCGCACCCCTGGTGTCTGCCGGCGGTCCAATCAGACTGTTCCACCAACAAGCCAGCCCCCCCAGTCACACAGTCCATATCACCCTAACACAGTCTAGCTAACTGCACCACATCCAGCTTCACCTGCATCACCTGTTACCTGTCAGCTTCTTGCTACTGTCCATCAGCTTTGACAAAATCAAATCCAGACACTGGCACACTGAAACAAACTGATCTAATGACTACCATTTGCTTGCATGGTTGGATCTGGTACCTGGAATATGGGTCCCAGCCTGTCCTAACCTTGTTTTGTTAACCAGGCCCATGTCAAAGCATCCTACCTGAATGCAGGAAGTAGTTCCCCCACTGGCCACACTGGTGGTAGGCTTCGCACTGGGCGATCTCATTCTCGTGATGCGGGAAAGCCAGGTCAATGCCTCCTGAGTGGATGTCCAGCTGATTTCCAAACACAGAGCTGCAGGTCACAAGGTCGAAAGCAGACAATTACAGACAATCAAAAGAGCCGGTCTGGATCATTCAATTGTGTCATTTCAAAGGGAAAGAAATGCCTACAGTATAACCAAAATAAATCTATAAATCTCTAGAGGTGAGACCACTTTGCCTGTTTTCTGAATCACACAAATACATATTCTTATTCCTTTTCCATCAAAACATAAATAAACCTGACCATTTAAAAGTATAAGCAATGAGGGGGAGAAAAAACAAAAATGCCCAAGAGAAATGATGATGATGAATTACTTTTAAATGGTTATTTAAAAAACCTCAACGTACAGAAGAAAAACAATTTTAAAAAACTATTAAACAAAGGAAGTAAAGGTGCCTGTAACCTGGCAATGGTGGAACACTCAATGTGCCAGCCCGGACGCCCAGGGCCCCAGGGGGACTCCCAATTTGGCTCCTGTGGCTTGGCCCCTTTCCACAGTGCGAAATCCCTGGGGTCCCTTTTGTCACTGTCCCCTGCAGGACAGCACATCAAGGGTCATTGTCAATGTCAGATCACCTGAAAGCTTGTTTTATCCCAGCATGCCATGCCCGCGAACATCAACACAATGCTAACCACACCAGAACCTGTAAAACCCTCGGCCTCATGAGAATCGTCATGCCTTAAGGATGCACATTTTAAAAACAATAACTGGAAACTAACAGTTTCACTAATATTTTCATATAAACTATCGTCTACATAGCAACATTTCCAACGATGAAGCAAAATTAACTCATTCACAATGTTCTGAAAATGCCCTTTAATGCATCATTCACATGCTTTACAAAATGCCCTTTAATGCATCATTCACAAGCTTTACAAAATGCCCTTTAATGCATCATTCACAAGCTTTACAAAATGCCCTTTAATGCATCATTCACAAGCTTTACAAAATGCCCTTTATGCATAAGCACTAATGGAACAGGGGAATATACTGTACCCGGTTCGCCTACGGTGTCTCCCATCCCCATGAGTTTACCATATCTGTTCCCGATGGACCTGATGTCAAAATACACATCTCCTGTATTGAACACACAAATCAAATTAAGCACACTGCAACACGTCATGAAAAATCATCAGGCTGTGGTTATCAGTGGTGGACATCCACAGATTGGCAATTACGAGTAGTTTATATTTGCTGTGTCCTAAATGCCCATTATTAGCATAGACAGGTAGATCTGTGTTTTCCTATCACACATATCCAACGTTTACACTGCCCTCCATAGAGCTGAGTTTGAGAGTGCTGGCTGGAGAACTTTCAAAGCTCCTCATGATGACGGATCTACAAACTGAACCTTCATCCTTCCCCATCCTGCATAAATGATACAGCAGCTGGAAAAATGTTGCAATAAACAGCCAATGCTATTTGTCCTTCATGTTAGTTATGCACACTCATACACTTTAAAGTTAATGCCAATGCACATATGTTTTCATACATGGGAGCTCCCAGTTTTTTCACCTGACTGTCTTTTAGCATATGGACTGACCTTGGCTTGTGCTGTATGCATGTCCATTTCTGATGATGCCTTGTATGAATTTGATGATGTGAGGTATGTTCTCTGTAACCCGCATATAGACTGCTGGAGGCAGCACCTGGATAAGGGACACAAACATAACAATAATGCCAAACTGCATACTTACCACATACCATAAATAATGTCCCACACGTTGATAATTAATAATTATAGCAGAATTATTCTTGGCTATACTTTGGCAGAGAACCTCCCCAAAGCATGACTAAGGCACAAGAATCAGTGCGAGTCACAATAATATTCAAAATATGTTGCTTACCCTCAAGCTGATCATGTCATTCTTAAACTCTTCTTCATACATTCTGGCCAATACTGTTGGAGAAATGTTCTCCTGAGAACCAGGAAAAAAACAGCTTTAACTATAATATGCAAGTTGCAAGACAGACTGAAATGTATTGGTATTATGTTGACAATGACATGAGAATCAGTTTACCTCCAGGGCTCTCTTGATAATTTTATCATCTATGTCAGTTATCACCATCACATGGATTACGTTTATCCCAAACACCCTGGATAAGATCCTTTGGACGATGTCAAATCTGACATAGGAGCTATGAACGGGGAATAAAAGAAGAGAAGAGTACTTGTATTTTAAACACTATATTTATCCATCCATGCCAACCATAGGGTACTTATGTTTTTGTAAAGCAAACTAACCAAGTAATACATATGAAACACAACTGCACTGCACAAAGGCCATGCTTTTAAGTCTCATTATATTTATCTGAAATGTGCCACACATTCTCTTTAAGCAGTTTGGTTTCCATTCTTTATAAGGGATTGGGATATCAAAAGATAATTTGCTTCACTTCAAGTCCTTTACATTTTGTTTCCATCCCGCAATGAAAAGCAATTGTCCATACGACACATGGGACTCGACCAAACAACCTGCATAAAAATGCAACATCAATTCCTCCCTGTGTGGAATAACTATAACTGTTTTGGAATTTCTCTTGAAGCTAACCAAAGTACAACAACGTACACCTTTCAAAAAAACTGCAATGCCTTACCAAGCGTGGCCAAGGTGCGCATGATCATAAACTGTGGGTCCACAGCTGTACCTTCAAAACGGCAGAAGAAAGAAAACGTTACACTTCTCCAGCTTCACTTAATATTCCTCATTAGAGACTAATAGGAGGAATTTGAACAAAGTACCATGTAGCTGTTCTTTCTTTTGCCAGTATCAGGGGCTCTTTTCGTTTGGTGAGACTGTTATAGGTTTTTAACCCAGTGTCGTGCCCCGTTGGTCTTTCCCATTTCCTCTCTTCCCGGCTACAAATGTGACGAGTAAACTGAGTGTTCAAGGCTGTGCGTCTATCAAACCTCACAACACACGGTTTCCATTGCGGAAACCATGCATTGTTTAGCTTCAGTATACGGCCCGCCACGTTTTGGAATCTTGACATTTTCCTCATGTGCATGTCCTACACGGCGATTCTGCAGAACAGTCACTAGCTTGCTAATGCTATACACATTGTGTCCAGCGAATCTCTCCTACAGACAACACTGTGCAATGTGCGAATGTCAGATAACCTTGAAAACACCAAGTGTGACTAGCTGGATTTCGGGTTTCTTAATGCGAGCATTAATGTAGTTTTAAAACCCTGAAATTCTTCCATTCCAAGTATTTCTACCTGTAACGAGGTAGCCACATACAGTGTCGTTATTTCTTAACATTCTCGTTTTTTGATCTCATTGTGACCCGTGCACATGGAGCTCCCGTTATTTGAAGGCGGAATGCGGAGATACTGCCACAATACAACTGTAAACTTCAGTGGACGGACCTCTTAAGTATGAGGACTTCAGTTCTGCGACCAAAATGGCAGCGAAATCACAGAAAATAGGAAACTGTCAGATCTAGCAAGCCCCAAACATGGCGGTAGCAGCAAAACACGCGAGACTGGAGCACAGTTGGATTGGCTCACTTGAACGGAGGGTTTCAGAACCACTGTAACACACCGATGTCCAGTTGATTCAATATAAACACGCAATTTAGCATTGTTTCATGATACAACATAAAGATATTAATCAAATATCGCAGAATGGTGTTATTGTATACAACAAATACTTAATTCAGAGAGAAAAATATGACAGTGGTGCCAGTGCTAACAATAGCTAGGTATGGTCATGTGTTGTAACATTGACATTTGAAATATAAAGTTAACTTTATTTCACATATGATTTAAAAACCTGGATTTTCGAAACTCGAAATTCCAATGACACATCCCCAGCACAACTACCGTGGGTGTTGTGGATTAACGGCCCGCAAAGGACTTGTGCGTCACACCCTCGTCTACAATTTCCACTTTATTTTAAACTTTTGACTATCGCTACGATATATGTATTTGAAATGTTTAATGCAAGATCTTGGTGATGTCCACGATTTTAATACAAAGCTGGCACTGTGATACATGAAATACATGGCATATGGGGAAACTAAGCTTGTATGATGTAGTTGGTCTGAAGAGGATTTCTCCTATGTTAGTAGTTTACGCTTGCTTGTGCAACAACAAACAGTTGGATACAGTAGTCTCAGAAAATACTTCCTGGGTGTTTGGTTGCTATGAGAAACGGAACACGCGCTAATATTTCCCGCCTCCTCGTCTGTGGTGATTGGCTAACGCGATTTGATGGCGTATTTGTATTGGCTAATATTTTTCGGCTTCTTTCTTCGAGAACTTAACCAACTTTGTCTTTTTCCCCAGTGTCTGTGCAAATTTAAACGCAATGTCCTTAGTGCCACGGAGGAACAGTACTCCAGGACGTATTAAATCTGTCAGTAACTGGGTTATTTTTGACATAACCCGACTTAGTTAATTTATGCACCCAGCGAGTAATGCGAGTATCCTAAATCCACAATTTAGGCAGCTATATTGTTTGATGTAGCCATCATAGCAAGCTAGTTTCATGCACTATTATCAAGGAAGCCAGCTTGTTCGATGGCTGAAGTTAATTCCGATATAAAGACAATAGTTGTTGGCACTTAGCTATACTATAACGCAAGCTTTATGTGACAATTACACAACAAACCACGCCAACGAAAAATGCCTAGGTAGATTACACACGCCGACAAGAGTTAGCGACAGCTATGTTAATAGCTAGGGAATGAGAGCCAACATAATTATTTCAGTCGCTTCGTTTTCACAGTGATGTTAGCTAGCTTTCCACGAGAGACACAAGTGTTTCACCCATACACAACTGTTTTCACTAAGTCGATAACCAACAAGCTATACACCGTTAGCAAGCAAGATAAATTGTGCTGCGTTCGCATGCGCACATCATCGTACTAGAATGTTTCCCAAGTGTTTGAACTGGTAACTGGTTTTCCACGTTGGATCAAGTACGGAGTAGCAAACCAGGGATCAGTGGACAATATTGTCACATTTAAGCGCAAATCGAGAGGTGGCTGACTTGGAGAAATTTGCATACTTACCCAGAGTTAGACAGCTGAATACTTGGGTTGGTTTTTAGGCGTCTGAACGTTTTGCTACGATTTGAGAGAGGACCCGCTAGTCGCAAACTAGCTAGCTAACGATAGCTACCACCGTGTTGTGTGTGTGTGTCTGACATTCACTCTCGAGGTAGCTACAAGCCTGCGGTGGAGCTTTAACGTTATTATATTTGTATCTGGACATCAACCGATTCTTGGGTAATCTCAAAAGGAAATAAAATGTTGAGCCCTGGCACTACCGGGGACTCACACCACGTTGCTAATTATGTGGAAGACTATTTGGACTTGGTCGAATCATTGCCTTTCGACCTACAGAGAAATGTTTCTCTTATGAGGGAAATTGACGCTAAATATCAAGGTAAGTTACATTTTCTGTTGAATCTGGTTACTCTGACCCTTTCTGTTAACGTTTAGTAAAAAACCCTCGGATGTATGCAACAAAACCGCGGGGCGGAACAAAAGATTTCTGCTCTTTAACAGTATGTTTATAAGGTTAGACTTGTCACAACCAAAGCAGCAGCAATATTAAAGAAAGAAGCATATCGATTTTAACTCCGATTTACATAACGCTATTCGCCAGTCATCTAGACATGTAGTTGCATTGTAGAAGACCTCAATCAAGAAACTACAGATCAAGCACAACAGCATTTTGGAATGTAGCTAGCCAGCCAGCTAGTTAACTGCAATATTCATGATGGCTGTTGACGTGAGTGAGAGGCTACTAGCAGTGTTTAGTTGGTTGCCAGTGAACTCGGGTCTTTATCCACAGTTTTCTTTTAATCATGTTCACAATGGCTTCACCTCTGCTTCCATTGTATAATTATAATATCAGTGTCGAACTTGTTAGCTAGGTTTCGTTTTTAACAAAATCGACACCACCTCTAAGACTACTGGTACTGATGAAAGTTTAAGGAAAATGGACCGAACCAACAATTATCACGGAACCAAGTGCAAAATATGTTTACTTTTTAAATAGTCGGTATCTCTCATGCCGAAGAGATGCCTAATGATGAATCCGGCTAGCCATTCGTTTTCTGAATCATCAATTGTATGTGAAACTGGGTTATTTGGCGAACTGCATGAGGCTAACAACATTTGTTTCGCGCTGTATTTCTTTACGCCTGTGGTTTGGACAAACTATTCTTATTTCAGTCGAGCTTTGGTGTTTAAAATGAGATGGTTGGTTAACCAGCGAAAGCAATGTTGAAGTTTTTGTTATCTGTCCAAATGTTTGTTGTGGCTAGCAAGCTTGTTAACGATAGTTAGCTTTGCAGTACCAAGCGTAGTTAGAATTGGTTAGGTAGATGTGAGAAGTTAATGGTTTATAATCTGTATTGTAATCGATAAGGGAATATCGTGTCATGACTGTGAAATTACGAAGCTTGATGTACAGTATTTTGTGTTCAGAATTAGCGCAGGCACCATGAGCTTTATGCTGTCTCTACCTCGTCCAGTGCGTTTGTCGCACGTCTTCCCTGGATTTGCTGTCTTGGTTTTTAATACGCCGGATACATTTGCATATTACACGTAACTCCACCTTCACTGGCTTGTGATTGGATGGAAATATGACACAGACCTGTTTTGTTGCATATGAATCCAACGATTGGATCAGGGCTTTAGTAAATCCCCTCCCACAATTTGCAGCATGGACGTGATGTGGGAAGGTAGTGTATTTTGATTGGTAAGTTAGGTTGCGTTTTTTTAAGATATTATTATTCCAATGTTGATAGGTGGAACTTAAATGTCAATCAAGAGTTCAACCCTACCTCTTCCCCAGGAGAACAGCAGTCGTCCTTCATGTTTGGGGTGGGATAGCCTGCCATCTTTGTCGTAAGCTAACTGTACAACGCTAACAGGGGTGTCAGGAACTAGCTTGCCTGCTACACACGGTTATATATCAATTCGTCTCTTAAATTAGACACAAGGCTTACTCAGTTACATGGCTGATTGGTTTATGTTGGCTTGCTTGTAATTCTGCTTTCCATCTATGGCTAAAGCGATGGTGCATTGTTCTGTGTAGATAGTGGAGTCAGCTAACTAATTACACAGATTTTCTATTCTAGATTTAAAGGAGTGGACTCAGTGTGTTGCCCATTTAAGCAAACGCTATGGTATTGGTGTCGTCGCACAAATCAATCCCTGCTGACTGTGCGCTACTACAAGTACACTTGACAATTAATTTGTTTCGTTAATGAAGATCTTCGATTGAAATCTATGCTGTAGCTGTCCACGAACGAGGCAAATTGCGTTTAGAGTGTAATTGTTGCAGTGTAAACTGCGGTGTTTTCTTTAATGCGTTGGCTAGCTAAGACGCAGCGGTTGTCTATCTTGCCTCAACGGACCTGCACCAGAAATATTGTCTCAAACAAAGAGACCACCGCCCCGCCTGCTCCAATTATTTCCCTGTCAAGAGTTCAGAAGCTCAAAACGGAAATTCTATGTGAGCCTGTACTACAAAAGGCGAAATTAGTTGCAGTTCAGGGATCTATGTTAATTGTTGATTTGCACCTATAGTTCCTTGATCATTCAATCTCGAGCAATGTTGGTTATACTATGTAGCAGGCTCAGTTCCATTATATGTGTAGATTTGAAAGCAGTTTACATGTGCAGTGGTGTTATTAATTGTCTGGTCTTTCTTGATACTTGGTGAAGGGCACATTCTACAAGTTAGTTTATTTCCATATAAACTGTAGTGGCCGATGTTTTTACTCATGGTCTTAACCAGCTCCTAGCTGTGTAAGTATAAACTTTTGTAAATTATATTTTGGCATGTTTGGTTATGTGTATTATCCATCAGTCACAGCATCATGTCTTACATTGCATTGCAGAGATCCTGAAGGAGTTAGATGAGATCTATGAGAAGCACAAGAAAGAGACAGACCCAGTCCAGAGAAAGCGGCTCACACACTGCCTCCAGCGGGCCCTGATCCGGAGTCAGGATCTCGGGGATGAGAAGATCCAGATTGTTAGCCAGATGGTGGAGCTGGTGGAGAACCGTAGCAGGCAGGTAGATGGCCATGTAGAGCTCTTCGAGTCATGCCAGGAGCCAGTGGAGAGCACTGTCACCCCAGGAAAGACAGGCCAGGACAAGAGGAGGGATGAGGCGGCCAGTTCGGTGGACAAACCTGGGAGTAAGCGCTCCCGGCGGCAGAAGAACAATGAGAACCGGGAGAACTCTAACAGCAACCTGGACCACAGCGACGAGATTAGTGCTGGCACACCCAAGGAGAAGAAGGCCAAGACTTCCAAGAAGAAGAAGCAGCGGTCAAAAGCCAAGGCAGAGAGGGAAGCCTCGCCCGCCGACTTGCCCATTGACCCCAACGAGCCCACCTACTGCCTGTGCGACCAGGTGTCCTACGGTGAGATGATCGGCTGCGACAACGATGAGTGCCCCATCGAGTGGTTCCATTTCTCCTGCGTGGGACTCAACCACAAGCCAAAGGGGAAGTGGTACTGCCCCAAATGTAGAGGGGAGAATGAGAAAACCATGGACAAGGCTCTGGAGAAGTCCAAAAAGGAGAGGGCTTACAACAGGTAGTTTCCTACCTGGTCACCTGGACAGGCACACAACACTGACGTGGATTTAAAAAGACAAGAGAGGGGTCATGATGGTTTTTGTTTGGTCTTTCCAAGTGCAAAAGGGCTGTTGTAGACTGGTGTTGGAGGATTGCTAGCAGTCAGTGATGGAACACAAAGTTGACAACTTGGCTTAAACAGAGCACAGGCTTTATAGAAAACATGGGGGAGTGGTGGTCTGTCAACCCAGAAGCAGAGCAGTGTTAGCAGATAGCATGTCCCAAGTGCATGAGGAGATGAAAAGCTTGGGATAGGTGGACTGCAGACTCAAATCCAGACTGTGCCTCCATCTGGGGTAGTTAAATGGTGTGGACAAATTATTTTAAGTGATTCTTGTACTGTCCCAAGAAGTCGATTCAGCCTGCGAATAGCATGACATAAAACCACACAAGCCAGCAGTAAGTCGATGGATTTTCTGCCATATAGTATTTATCGTATTGGATGACACTACTCTCACAGCATACTTTTAAACCATGCTCAGTGCAGTACAAAGCACATGGAGCTCCTGTGTGTGTCAAATGAGGGAGAAGCACAAGAAGTGGAATGAATGAAAGCAGTATTCAGTACTTCTATGACCAGAATGCATCAAAGACTAGTTGGCGAGTTAGGAAAGGTTTTTTTTTTCTTTTATGTTACACAAAAGGTGACAAAAAACACAGAAGTTTTTTGTTTTATCCACAAAGAGCCTTGACCCAATTGTTCATGTCAGTCTTCCACTTGATAGTGCTATTTCTGGTATAGATCCTGTGTTTGTCTTTTGAGCTTCTTTGCCCACTACTCCTCCTCTTTACACAGCACTGCACACTTCCCTCATTGTTTGGCAAAAATACAAAGCAATAACTCTTAGCTGATCATAGTTTTCTTTTTATTGTGTGCATTAGATGTCATAGTTGGTAAAATGTTATCACTTTTGCCATCAGTTACTGCTACTGGCTTAAACTAGTGCTGCATTCATGTCCTTTCAGTTGCAACATTGTGCAAAAAAGACAACAAAGTTTAGTTTCTGGATTGTTGCATCTTTATTTTATAATGAAAAAGTAGTTACCCTGATGCAGTTCTTAGTTAAATAAGGCTTGCATTGAGGGGTGTTTAATGAAGATACTAAGTTATTTATTGCTGTGTGGTTTGAGTGAATGTAAGAGCAGCCCCTATATAAACAAATGTCATTGGGCCAGTTGTTTAAACAGTAAAACCAACATTTAAGTGTTTTTCTGAGTTTGGCAACCAAAACACCTGAAGACTTGATGCAGCAGTAGTTTTGTGTTGTAGTCATCTGTAAATATTTCAGTAAATGTGTCTTTCCATGCACATTATATTACTTTAAATGTGAACAAATACTATTTTGTCGACCTATGTACATCTGAAGACTTAAACATTTTGAATGTAGATATTGGTACATGGTAAAATGTACTGTTGTATTTGAAGGCCAATAGGCAGCTTTGTGTAATGAGCGCTTTAGTATTCAAACTGTACAAATGTGATCCCACCATGAATAAAAAAAAAAAAAAAAAAAAAGTACCTTAGATGTGTGTGGTCCTCTGCCTTGCATTTCATCCAAACAACTCCATGTGATGTCATATGCATACCTCCAATTTAAGTCAGCCCTGTTACTATTGTGGGATCAAATTAGCAATAACACTTATAAAGGCAGTCATGTTATGCTGTTAACATCACACTGATAATGATCTTGCACATTCCATGTACTAGGAGAAGTGTGTCCACATCCCATGTAGCATTATGGCACAATGTCAAACAAGAGGGTTGTGGTTTTGAATGCACACAGCAGTTGTACCCTTGATCTAAGGAACTAAAATGGAAGTGGTTTAATGAATATGTAGTCCGTAAGTAATTTATCAGAAGGTTCTCCTAATGCTTCAGCGTTTTATTAAAATGTAATCTATGCATGTTGCCTAAGGCAGCTTAATAATTGAGAGCCTCCACTGCTTACAACCAGACTGTTGTGTGTGACACCTCGGGGAATGTCTGATAAAATAAGGCTCTCTGTGCCCATTAATATGTACAAGGTGCTAAATTAAAGTTTGTTTTCTAAATCTGCCAGGCCATAGCAGAGCGCTAATGATGGAGTCGGTGTCACGGATCATGAGGTGCTCACAGAGGACGGTGACAAACGCTACTGACATTCAGCAGACAGATACTGTGAAGGGGTATATGCCATGCCATTTATCCACTATTCAGGTTTCCTCAAGAGCACTGCAGAGGTCTTTTAAGCAGTCTGAGACTGCAGGGCCATGTGATGGATGGATGGAGGGAGCTGTGAATGCAGAAATATATTTTCTAAAAGCAACAAACCACTACATTAACTCAGGCATTAAAAGTAGCCCCTCATTAAAAGTGAAAAGGACACCAGAAGCTTCAGAGCCCAAAAGCATAATACCATCCCTCGAATTTAACAGCTTTTTTGCCAGTCCACTGTTCTCACTGGGGGAGGCCTGATTAAAAACTGTTATTGACCATTATAGTTTAGTTAAATGATCTGAACAGGCTTTTTTTTGGCAGTGTTCATGAAATTAATTTACTTAGGAAGGTTATTTGGATGGAACATCGTTTATCCTTTCACAATAACTTAAACCTTTTGCATCCCAGATCCCCTGATATAAAACAATTATCTCATTTCAGATAATTTTTCAGCCAGAAGTTTTGATGTCAAACCACTAAAACACCATCTATGCAAATTTATCTTCTGATTTTCCTTTTGGAACAGAACAGGTTCATTCTTTCTCTCACATACTTTTAAAATAGATTTCTCCCCTCCATCAACAGTGCACCAACCCTCTCCCAACAAATCAGAGGTGGCGGCCATGAATTGCAACCCCTTGTTTCTTTCCACGCTGCATTCGCACCACCTTCTACAAACTGCCTGCGTCATCAGTGAATGACTAAGAGGGAATATACTCTGGGATTCAAAAATCCAGTCATAGGCCTAAAGTTTGCCTCTCAAATGTCTTCCAGCATGACTCAACCACAGGTCCCCAAGAACTGGTTCTTAATATGAAAAGTGAGGACACTGGTGCAGACCTCATACTGGGTGGGGTATAGAAGTACAAATATACAATGCTGAAACAAACATGCCAGTCTGATATCACAGCGCTGGCTTGATCAGATGCATTGCTAGTCATGGAATCACAGTCCTTGTAAACTGGCTGTCTGTGAACCTAATTTCACCAAGTTTCCACTGCTGTCTCCATGCAGGGTTTGGATGGACGGAATCTGGAACGAAGCACCGGAAAAAATAAAAAAAAACAACCAACCATACAATGAGATCTTTCAGAGCCCCAGACAAGCCCTTCCTTTCAGGACTTTTCGCATCTCTGAAAAAAAAAAAAAACGGTGAACTCACAGGCCACATAATATTAACAAAAATCCTCCATGTAAGGTTCACACGGTATCCAATTCCAGGTTGAGCAGCGCAAAATCTTCTCCCCACTAAACACCCCCCGCCCCAGGCCCCTCTAAAATGCACACCTATTCTTGAAAGGAAAAAAAAAAAAAAAAACAACTGTGGCACTACTTCAAGGTAGTTTAGCCCCTTTATTTACAAATGCTGAAAAAGAATGGCAAGTGAATAACCTGTACAAAATCTGTACACAGCATCAGCAGTTTAGTATATACATGGGAGAAGTGAATGGACAACACTGGCAGGCGACCATAAGCAAAGGATAAACGGCACGGAAATTCGCCAAGGCGTGCTCTCATGCATGCCAGTTTTTGAGGGCAAGCTTGACCAGTCGCAGGAGATGATTCGCCAGACATCACACAAAGCAGAACTACACTACAATGAGAGGGCATATGTGGGGCAGTGAACGCCTAAACCCCTGGACGGTTAGCAGGCCCAGCTAGTATACCAAAAAAATGTTGCTCAAATAAAAAAAGGCCTTTGTACATTACTATTGTCATCATTTAAAACAAAAACATTATTTTGGGGAGCCGCTACTGATAATGCACAGTACAGTAGCCTCAAAGGAAGGCTAATTTAACAGACAGATGCACAATATCTGCTCTGAAAATTATTTAAATGCATGGGGACCAAAAAAAAAGCAAACAAAAGGATAGCACCATGCTAGACAGCTATGGTAAGAGAAGAAGTTAAAGTGCGTAAAATCGTAAAATCAAAAAAAACAAAAACAAAAACAAACCAAGGTTAAATGTTCACAAAGGGTGTCAAGCCACAATCAACTGTCCCTCCAGCTTTGCTCAACGATGGCGGACACCCTCTTCTCGTACTCTCTCTTGTTTTCTTGGTACAGCTGAGCTGCCTGGCTATTTGCCGGACTGTTTGGGTTTGGTTCATCCAGCAGAGACTGTGGAGATAAGTGTATGCAATGAATTCAGGGAAGGAGGACAACACGAAGCATAGAATATAATGATAAAAACCTCATCCTGAGATGGGCTATCATACAAACTTAATGTCAGTGTTCCTATAAGTGATTAAGAGTGTGAACATGGTCACCTGCATTCATTTGAACAGAAGGAAGGATCCACACCCATACTGACAAGGTGCAGACATACCCATAAAATGATTTTTTGGAATCTTTATTACTTCAAAGTGAACAGTACAAGCTGATAAAGAGGGTAACTGAAACTAGGGTTGTTTCTCAGGTCCAGTACAAATATAAACTAAATAAGCTGATGTGTCTTACCTGTATAGAAGTGAGAATTGATGATACATCGTAAGTTGGACTCCATCGATTCTGAAGAATATCCAGACATATGCTTCCATCTGCATATACTGGAGACATATGGAAACAACACATTTTGCCTTATTTCAAGTTCACTTCAACATTGCGAAAATCGTTGTGTTAAAATAATTTTAGGAAATGCAATAAACTGAAATTCAAGGCTGCATACAATGAATTCATAAGCATGGCAGCAAGGAGTCCAATTTAAGGGTGTGTTTGGTTGAAAGCCTGTAGCAGCTTCACGATTTACCCCAGTAATCTCATATGAATTTATGAATAGAAATCTATGCCCCACAACCCTTTGACATTTAAAATTATGGGCAGACAGTGGACTCGTAATTCAGTAGAGACTGGCTGCTTGTTACGGAGATGCAGTTCTGTGGATGTTGATCACTGTGTGCAAGTCCGTTTTGGATGGTGATGTCACCCCCTGGAGTGTAGGCAAAATTATAATTAGTCCCTGTGATAAGAGGAGGGATGACTGATGTGCTGTTTGTCCAAGCAGAACTTCTGACCTGTTCATTCACCGGAACACAAAATTGCTGTTACACAGACACAAAACAACGCTGAATCTGAGCCTGCAGCTTTGCAGTGTGCTGAATATTCTGTCATCTACATTCCCATAAGTCCTCTCTCTACCCCAAGTAACCCAGAGGGCTGTAAAGAACATGTGAAGTTGTTCACTAGTGGGGTTATATTTTCATTTAACAGACACTTCCAACAGTTACTGGAAACTGTTTTTTAAAGTGTATGTAAGGAATCACATTTCCAAAACCACAGACTGACAAAAAGGTTAAAGAGTGAACTAGTGTATTTCCATACCATTTGGATGAAACATCTTCGAAACAAACCGAACTGTAGGGGGCTTGTTGGGGTATTCTTCTGTGAACTCCACTGTTAGCTTGAATGTACCTGAGCAAATAGAACTGTCAGTAAATGGGCATTAACACTCACTCTCTCTCCCTCACTCTATCTCTCTCTCTCTCACACACACACACACACACACACACACACAAATGGATTGCTTTATATTTTCCTGCAATTTCTTCTGAAATACTTACCATCTTCAAATGGTGTCCCCTCTGGACTGCAAAACAAAGAGAATACATTTTTGTATAAAACAGGGCGGAGAAGAGAACTGTGGGGTACCCATCAAAGCAGGATTAAGGAGATGGCTGGCTAACTGCGGTAAATAATTTGAATTTGGTGGGATTCAACTAAATGAAACCCTGAGTTTTACCACAACATTTACAAAAGTTAGCATGTTTCTTAATCATGCTCCAAGACGTACCACCTTGAGCATTACATGCAGAATAATACTACAAAATATCTGGAAAAGTTCTGGAAGAAAAATTACTTGTAAATATTCCCAGTAAATCTACATTCTGGACAAGTGACAAGCGACAGTTCCACTCTGCATAATGCTGTATATCTTTGTCACTTTATTTTCATTTTTTTAGTGTGCACGCTTCTTACTTGCACTCTTTTTTTCTTCTACCCGGTGCCACACAAAGATTGCGCTTCAGAGACTTTCGTCTACTTTAGCTTACCCAAATATGACTGCATTCCACACCATGATGTTGTTCTCTGATGGAGCTCCGCTGACGCCCGCCGGGGGGTCCTCCTGCAGCCTTCGGGTCCGTGCAAAACAACCTGAGTTCCACGTGTCACCCAACTCACAAGCTACTTCACTACCTCGATGCATACACTGTTTGCATTACATTATACCGCAATTTAAAATAATAATAATACATAAAAAGCTGTTGGTTTAGTTAAAGATAAAACAGATAAAACAACATATATCTACATTCACATTAAACTGGCTGTATTTTTTATTCATGAAAAGGTGTGTACAAGCTCCCTGGTATTGCACTAGAACAGTTAACCGATTTAATGAGCAGAGCTAGGCATTTGCTTGTTCGCTTGGCAACAAACTATCTTGCAAGTATAACCAAGTCGAATTAGCCAAGATGATCTGTTCAAGCTTGTTTTGGTATTCAGCTGCCGTCTGTGACCTCCTATTTACAGCAATGTTTGATTGCAGTCACAGTTGTTTTCTAGACATCATGTCAACAAACAGAAGTTGCTAGTTACCGATTCCACGAGTAAACAAATCCACCCTAGAAATCCATCTTACCGTTTAAAATCTCTCATAAGTCTTCTTCTTGCTGGAGTAGACATCCCGGAAAACAAAAAAATAAACGGTGGTTTCAAGTACGTAGTGATACGGGGAGGCTGAAATAGGAAAACAACCTTTCCAATTTGACACTGCGGTCTTTGTCGTTCCGGACTCTAGTACCTATTTGTCTCAAAACCGGAAACTACCACTGCTCCAGTGCCTTGCTATTTCCCTAGTTGCAAGCTAGCTTGCAGCTATATTCAACACAGACCTGACGACAGCACCACAGCGGTAGAATAGGTGTAACTAGTTCCATGTCAGAACAGTCTTGATACCCCAATAAACAAGAAATCAATCAATTTTGGAATTATTTATTTTAACATGAATAGCGTGTAAGGTCTTTGACGTACTCCTTGCTCATATTGATTAAATCGCGTGTGCAAAATAGCAAGAACCCCCCTTTCACAAAGGTAGATGGAACAGTATTCAGGGGAGGCGTGGTTATGGTGACGTATGAGAGTACAGAGGGGTCATACTATCGTTGGCAATGAAGGTCGAAGCCGGCGACAGGTGACAGGCCAGTGCTTGAACACGTGAATCAGAAATATGGATGTGAAGTTGACGAGAATTGTACAACGATTGGTCAGCTAATTATGGTGATCCCTTATGCGATGGATACCACTGTTTATACTTGGCAAGAAATTTGCTGAAGAATAACTGCCAACAATCAAAAGGTAGGCCTAAGGATCTTTACTTCAGTCAAAAAGATTATGTTTAGCATAATTAGGCAGGCAGTTTGTGATTTATTAGGGCAAACGTGGTTGTTTCCAAAGTGTGCATCTAGTCTCACAAAGAAGTCAAGTTCAAATTTACCTGGCGGTTCTTCATTTTGTATTTACCATTACGTGCCTGCTCGTGGCACGCGCATGTCCAGCTGCTGCACGTGGAGCGGGAGCGTAGCCCATCTGTACCGTTTACCTCCTTCGTTGAGGCCAGGGCGCCTTACTCAGCTGCCCGCAGCTGCCCATTCTTCATACCTCAAACACACGTTAATTTTTGCAGTGTGGTCATGACATAATTAAAAATGAAGAAAAAAAAATATCAGTGTGTTTGTGGTAAACAAACCAATTAATTGATCAATTATACAAGCAGCCATAGACAAAAAAAAAAAAAAATGGAAGGGAAAGCCTTGAGGAACTGGCCAATTAGTGTCTCATCTTAGTAGGAGGAGCAGCCACTGAAGCAGAAGGCTTGAGGACAGAAGATAGATTTTGCTCTCCCTCTGCACAGGATAAAAGTGGACAAACACCAACACAAAGAGCTTTGAAGGTTGCAAATACATGAATATTCAGGTGTGTTTATGTGGTCACTTTTATTGTCATCAGAATACAGAAGTGATGCCAAAAAGGGAATGTTATATCAGCAATTCGGTTAAAGAATAATTTTCACAACAAAAACACTTTCACAGGCTCAGCCATTTTCATTTTAACACTCAGAAAACACTCATATTGGAGAAAGTCCTCAAAACCATTTATAAACAAGATGTCTTGCACAGTTGGTGTGCCAAGTCAAGTCAATCAATTTGGCACCAAAAAAAAACCATGCTACTCTCCCAAAATGTACAAGTCATTACTAAACTAAAAAGACCACACATTAACCTATTACTGTACTGCTGAAACAGGAAGTCAGAATATCTGAATGTATTTAAATCAATTTCATTACTTACCTACTGAAAGTGAAAAATAATTGCATTTAGTGCATTTGAACAAACATCAACAAGTCAATCTGCTCAAAAAAAAAAAACAAACAAAAAAAAAAAACTTTCAGCCACAAACTGTTACAGATTATACAATAACTACCATTACCATGTTATAAGCATAATAATAATAATAAAAAAGATGCAAAAAAATGCAAAAGGCTTACTTTTCCCTTTACAAGCAATGCTGACTTGCCATGTGTACAATCAAGAGTATCATACGAATCATTACCCTGGCAATACTAAGACTTCAGTTATGAAGTCATGGTAACTGTTTGGTATAAGGTAGGCAACGCTGGTCGTTAGTGTGATGAACTTATTGATGGGACGGACAGATAGACAAGCAGACGCCTGCCTTAGGAGCCGTGGTAAAGGTGCATGGTGCTGAAGACCGTGTGGTCGTATCGCTCCTCCGCCTTCACGGAAGTGGAGTGCTCCATCTGGCTGCTGGCCTCATCGATGGTCTCAGCGGTGTCGCCGAAGCCATGGTAGTGTCCATAGTGCAGAGTTTCGGCCGCATTGGATGCCCAGGAAGGCCTGTGGGCCACGCAGCTGCTAGGGCTGCCGTCCAGGTGCAGGGAGCCACACATGTCTGGCCGCTGGCCCCCATTAGTGCCCTCCTCCACCTGAGAGCCCCGGCCGGAGAACCCATTTTGGGTGGAGCAGGGCACGGCCGCAGCTCCCCACTGGACAGGGAATGCACTTGGTGGTGTAGCTGGGCCTCCGTTAACGTGTGATGGATGATGGTCGCCATTGAGGGAAAATCCGTTGGATGACGAAATCCTCTCTGGTGCATGGCCGTTGGTCAAACCTGTGGTTATAGGATCTCCTGCCATTCAAAAGGAGACATTGATGGCATTCATTTGAACAGGAACACATTAACAGCAGGGTGCAGAGTGGTGAAGACCATGAGTGAGATGAAGACTGGTCCTCTCCATATCATATACCTTACTGTACATATGACACACAGGATTGGCCAGGTTAAGCGTGAACTATGACCACTTGGTCCAAACAGAATCAAAACCTCTGGTTCTCATTTTGTTTTGCACAACTACTTTGAATTGCAGTACTCCATATTACTTTGTTCCAGCAGTACTATATTGTACACGTGAACGGCTTGACGGTACCCCTTTCAACACTGGTGTCAGCGAAGGAAGTACATGGGTTGAAAAGTGTAGAAAACCCTTTTCTGATTACGAGAATTCTTCTCAATATATTAATGATTGCACATGAAACTCTTAATTATGTCACCTTTGTACCTGGCCTGGGGGAGCTACCTGAGGGTCCACATTCATTAGGATTATCAGCCATTGCCAAGGAGCCTTGCACCCCTTTACCTTGCCCTTATTTATCAAGTCAGGGCAGTAAAGACTTAAGTTACTACAGCACAGGGACCATATGCTGAGCCAAAATATTTATATATTTAAAGGCAGACACAAGGTGTTCTTAGTGCAAAATGATAAAAAAACAAAAAAACAAAACTGAAGCTTCCTATTAACTAAACAGAATCGTAACTCCCAAGTTGCATCAAATATAGCATCCTCGCATATATGACAATATAGCATTATTGTGATACTGAATATTAAGTAATAATATGATCTCATCAACTGTACGATCAAAAGGGTAAAACTTACAAAAAGCTGTCCTGACTTAAAAAAGAAGAAAAAAGAAAAACAGCTGTGGCTATGAAGACCCAATAAACTGGTTAGAGGCACTGCCATTCAACCAACACTAGATGGCAGTATACACCAATTAATACATGTTTTGGTGTCCCATAGTGCCTCTTAAGGCCTCAGAAAATAGAGGCCTTATATCCTACCCATGTGAGAAACAGTGTGAGCCACTAACTGTAGGGTGTTGAAAAAATACAAAAACTGCATCACTGGTATATTTTTTCCCACTATTTTACCTTCATATTTTCCTTATGGCTCTACTAAGGCTGCACTCTTAAGCCGGCTATGCCACAAGCTGATGATTTAAACCAAAGTTTAAACAAAACTGAAAAAAAAAAAAAAAAAAACTGCTTGAGAAGTTCATCCTCACGCTGGCATCAACCTGACTCCTCAGAGTGCAAGAAAGAAAGGAATTCTTCGGATCGTTTTGAGTGGGCCTCTTTCGACAAAACATCCGTTACTCGATGTGGGAGGAAAGGAGGGGGAAAAAAAAAGTCACGCGACCTGCAAGTGACGTTCACAACGGCAAGACCATACATCCAACTGTACATAAAACGTGACTTGCTTCATACAGGAAGGGGCCCACACCATGGGGTGGGGGGGGGGTGGGTTAGAGAGAACACCTTATAGATGGGACACTTCTGAAGGACCTGAATTGCTGAAGGCAAGCAGGCAAAAGTGCAGCAGTCTGCAAGACTGCGACCACACTGATGCAGATGAGCAGTTTCCTCTTGGCTGCCTTAGCAATGGAGACACAGCAGCTTTCAGAATGTCAGCATGAATTACTACAGGGATTAGATATAGCTCTAAGGCTAAAGCACTTGATCCTTAAAGACCTTTTGGATCATAGCTTTCTTACCAATTAAATCTGAACTGAGGCAGAACATACCTTTGACTTAAAACATACTTTCCATTTTGTGGACCAAACACAGTCAAGATAAAAATAAAAAAAGATGTACTCTAATTGTGGATATCGGAGATGTATGCTTTTTTAAAATAATAAGAAAGCCCACATGCACCCCAATAAAAGAGACAAGTTAAAATAAGCACTCACTTACAGCCACGTCCAGCTTGGTTCTGAAATGATTCACAATTTAATGAGTTTACACAATAAAAGCGTCAGTGAGAGAAGTCACGCTTCAATGTACATCAGAAACAATGCAGGTCAATCATTAACATTGGTAACCATGTTTGTCTGAACTGTCCACCGGACACTGTGGACATATCACCACATCTTTGAGACGGCTTCAATAAGAAATCGTTTCATGCATTAGAAATAGGAAGGAGAGTAGATTAGCTACTGACTTTTACATACAATAACAAGGAGACTGTTATTTCTAACTTGAGCAAAAATGTTTTTTTTTGTTACTGAGAAAGGAAACAAAACAGGACTCATCTTGCTGAATAGTCTTTAAACTCATTCTATATTCACTATATATCCATTTTTTAACAAGTCAACAATTGCTGCACTTTCAACAAAAGTCACCATTCTCATTACTGAAATCATCACTACTGTACTACATCCTACAAGGTATGGAAAATATTTCAAAAATACAAAAACAGAAATAAACTTTTCATCACCAATCACTAAATATACAATCATCGAGGATAGTACGGAGGAGTACTCCTCTTCTCAGAAGCTTCAAGATTACATACAGAAACAGAAACCCAACCAATCGTAGGCCACCACTGATACTTTTTCTGCAGCCAACTGCTGACTAGGGGACAGAGAATTTGAACCAGGTTATATAGCACCTGCTTGCATTTCCTACGAGCGCACGATTAAGACAGGCTAAACAGCGAAGATTTATATACTTCTTACATTCTTAAGAGATATGCTTTGGCATGATGAGAGAATTACAGAATTTGGAGGGACGGGATGGGGTAGTGGCATGGGAGTGGAAGAGAAATTTGAAGGTTTTTCTTGGGGCAGGAATTGGTGATTCATTCAGCACAGCCCAACTCAGAATCATTGAAAAAGTACCCCGCATCTACATTCTGGATCATGCAAAAGGGTTGTTGGTGTGTGTGTGGGGGGGCAGGGGGGGAGAGGGCTGGGGGATTCGATGGCCTTCCACAATCAATCGCTGGGTGGGAATCTATCTTGGTCTCCAATGACTAAAACCCACAGGGTTTAAAAAGGCTCTGGAGCGTAATGACATTGTGCTCTGGCGTAATTCACAATGTCATTTGGCGGGATGGCCCTTCGCCATTCATTCAGACAAACCAGGCCTGGCACACTGGAACCTTTTTTCCCATGATTCACCAGTTCCCAGCTTCCCTTATCTGCAGCAGAAGAAGTCTGCTCCCCTCCCGCGGTTCCCAAACATGCGGGACACAAAAGGAATGTCGGCATTCTGGATTATCAACATCATTTTTTTGAAAGGAAGTGAGAGGAGCATGGACACAATGTGGAACACGATGGACAAAATAATTGTGCAAAACAAAATTCAAAACAAGGGTCGATCTCTTTTTGTGCAACATGAGAATTATTCTGTAAAACTGGTGGAAGGGCTTTAAATATAAGCCATGACGTATAACAACATAGTGGGAAGTAATTTAAAACAGAAACCTGTGGGCATACTATGAACTGAATGTGGCAAAAAAGGTATACAATATTTATAAATTGAAACATATGTATCTACACATACATATGAGTACTGGTATACAAATTATACATGTAATATAGGGTTCATGCAAAAAAAAAAAAAAAAAACAAAAACAAAACAAAAACAGATGTATTTAGAGCTGCAGAAGGGCCTGTCTGAGAGGGGAGCTAAAAGACATTCAGACAGGACTTTACAAGTCTGCACTGGGAATTGCAAGAGGGCAAGGCCACTACAAATATGCGTAAGAATTTGTGCATCGGCACGGAATCTGCATGGAGGCCACGGTGAAAATCTCCAGCTCTTTGGGCGCAGGAGAGCCATTTTCCGCAGCCGTTTGGTCCTGCGGGCTCTCAGTACCGTTGGGGCTAAACGGAAAGGGTCCACTCCCACCTGAACCGGGCATCACCGGCGCTGGCTCCATATTCATGCTCTCCAGCTCTCCCTCTGCACCGCCGAACATGTTCATGGGTGAGTCCAGGCCTGCATGAGGAGGACAACCACAATGGTGATCAGATATGTGGTGAGTCTGGCTTTCTAACCCAACCCCACCCCACCCCCAGCCCTGGAGGGTTTTTCTTGAAGCTGGCATACGGAGTTCACAGGCTACCCTTCATAAATATTTGAAAAAACAATGAGGACTTCATCAAGCTGAATCTCACCAAGTTTAAATTATTTAGTACAATTAGCCGGCTAACTCTTAGACGCTGTTTGGAGAAATACCCCCAGCCTCAGTTTCCAAACACTGTCCAAACAAAGTTTCAGCATTTGTTAGTATATTGATGGATGGCCAACATATGACTGTTTATTGCCCTCCCAGAAAATCTTCCTGGAGACATTCAGAAGGCCATTAGCCAAGTTTGCAGGAGCCCAATAAAATGGCACAATGCATTATGGCAGAGAGACATCAAAGGGCCACAAAAAAAAAAAAAAAAAAAAAAAAAAAAGCCAGGCAGCCTTCTCTTCTTCCACAAATGGCCTTAAAATTGTGAGCATTGCTTACCAGTTTCTCAATACTGCTACGAGTCACATTGGAACTTAGAAAAGTCTAACATTGTCTTGGAAAATAAAATGATTTCATTTGACTGAGCCCTTCAAGGGATCTCTGTGTAACAATTTGAGAATGCCTGCTCAAGACTACAGAATTACATGTTCAGTCAGTGTAAAATACAATTATCCCAGAGCATATCAGCAAAAAAAAAAAAAAAAAAAAAAAAAAAAGAGGGACCTACCATCAGTTCTGGCCTTCTTGATGTGGTTGGACTCCATGCAATCGAGGGACCTCTTTCTACTGGGCGCACCATTGAAGAGGCTCCGTGCTGGGGCATGCAGACTGCCCCCATTCACGGCCCCATTGTGGCAGAAGCCATTTAGCTGGTTGAGCTGGTTCTGGGCGTTAGAGAGGAGCTGGGCGCACTCCTGGAAGCCCTGGGCGTGGGCCAGGTCCGCTGCGGTCAGCCCACTAGCGTTTCTCAGGCTGCACGATAAAGAGGAGCCCATTACCGCCTGCCCCCTGGCCTCTGTCCCTCACACACATACACACACACACACACACGCACAAAATATCACTGATTCCTCTCTGCCTCTATAGCCCTGACCACTGACAACTCCCTGAAAGGTGACAAGTACACTCATCCATTTCATTCATTTTTTGGGGTTAAATCAATCATGAAACAAACAAGGGACAGGGGAATCTGTTTCTCTACTTAGAAATACAGGTGCATACACTGCAACGGGAGATGAAGAGGCACTGAAAAACACACAGGATAGGAGTGGGGCGAAAAGGCCTGGATCACTGAGACCGTGTCCCTACCTGCTCAAACCTAATCGAGCCTACCTCAACCTGTCAACAAAAAACTCCAGCTGCAGCCTCTTATTAGTTCAACTTGATTGATAGATCATTCGTAGATCCCCTGTCAGAGTGGAGAGGTATTTCCAAAGGTCATACAGAAAAACAACAAGGAATGGCTTAAAGCACACCCAGGTGTATCTAGTCCTCCAGGAAGGCAGTAGGGCTAAAGGCAAGAGATGTCCTTTCATCTCAGCATGGCATCTTCAAAGCAAGTTTCTTCTACACCCACTCAAGAGCATGTTCTTATGTGAAGAATGAGACATGCCAAAGGTGTCACAGCAACCAGGAGCTTCAGTCTTGCAGGTCATGGAGTAGACAGAGTAGAATATTGTCATTCTGCCATTCTAGTCAGCTATGAAAGGTAAGTAAATGCAGGACTAGCTAACATTTACTAGGAAAACTACCTCCAATTTACGCAATCTAATAATATAATAATCTAACTAAAATTCCACAAATCATGTGGATGTGTAGCACTGTAGAGACTATTTTTGTCTGCATTTCCAGCTTCTCTTAAGTAATGACTTCCTCACTATGCACTTCTGAGAATTCTGCAGAGAAATTTATGAGCAAATGAAGGTCAAAAAGACTGAGGAAGTTCAAAGTAAAAATGGAAAAATCCCCTGCTGAATTCAGATCCATACAGTTATCTGCAAGTCTTGGGTATATGGTGAAGAAGAAGCGTCTGGCAATAAGTGGAATTATGGAAGGATGCCAGTAAAAGGTGATGATTAGAGAACCTTCAAC